>PVKC010007538.1:0-14819 GCA_004027635.1 Crocidura indochinensis
GATGTTTCCTAGATAGCTTCCCAGGTTCAGGGGTGAATGGAGAATGCCCAATTTATGGAGGCCTGTGCCAGGTCATTATGCCAATGTTCAGGGTGTAAGGTCCCATTTCACTACAAGATTTGGGTGTTCCAATCTCTATTACATAAGAATTTATTTGTGTGTAGGTATTTTCCATTTTGATGTGCCAATGCAAACAAGGTAAACTTTATTTTTTATTGGCGGATTGATCTACTGACTGGCCTTTGGGCCACACTCAGCGATGCTCAGGGGTCACTCCTGGCTCTGCACTCAGAAATCTCCCTGGCAGGCTCAGGGCACCATATGGGATGCTGAGAATCGAACCAGGTCCCTCCTGGGCTGGACACATGTAACGCCCGACCGCTGTGCCCCTGCTTCGACCTCATTTTTGGAGGTTCTGGGGGGCGACCGCATTCGGGGCTGCAAGCCCATTTCCAGACTCCAGCAGCCGCTCCAAAGGGTCCCACGCCGCGCTGGTGTCACTGATGCCGGTGCCAACCATCTCCCCGCCCACGGGCGAACCTGGGGGTGGAGTCGCCGTGACCTGGCCCCACACACCCCGGTACATCACTCTCGCTCGCTCTTTCGCTCGCAGCGGGCGGGACTCGCTGGGGGCCGGGGCGGAGCTCTGTGTGTCCCCGCCTGCTGGCCTCCGCGCTCGGGGCCCGCAGCAGCGCGGTCCAGGCGGGGACGGAGCCGGCCAGGCAGGAGCGCCAGGTAGATGGATGGAGAGCGGGCAGGGGCGCGCGGGACCCCGGGGCGGAGGGCGAGTGGGGAACCTCCCCGGGGAAGGCGCAGCGGGCCCCCTGCCCGGCCCTGGGCGAGGCTGCCCGGGACTGCGGAACTGGACGGGCCAGCGGGCGGTGCCGCTGGTGCGCCTGGCTGGGCAGGGCCGGGCTGGGCAGGGCCGGGCTGGCGTGAGGAGGCCAACAGAGCCACATTGTGCCCCCCCCCCAGCGCCCCCGGCCCCCTCGGGGACAGAGCCCCATTCACCTCTCGC
Organism: Crocidura indochinensis; assembly: GCA_004027635.1. Classification (NCBI taxonomy): domain Eukaryota; kingdom Metazoa; phylum Chordata; class Mammalia; order Eulipotyphla; family Soricidae; genus Crocidura; species Crocidura indochinensis. The sequence continues at coordinate 1,019 of PVKC010007538.1, forward strand.
ACGCCAAGCGCATGCCCGCGGCGGGTGGAGCGCGGTGGGTGCGGGCGCGTCCGGATCCCGCGGCCCACGCAGCTGCGGCTCGGCTATTTCCAGGCTGCGTTGCGGGGGTTCAGGTGGGGCTGCGTGCGGACTGGAACCCGGGGCCAGGAGAGGGTCTTGATCAAGGTTGAGGGCGCACCCCGTTTCTTATCCCAGAGTGGCCCTTGTCCTTGGAGGCTGGGCGGGGATGACCGCGTCCAGGGATGCGGAGAGGGGATGCCTGGACAGTCTGGAGGGAGGAGGCGAGGCCGGTGGGTGGGGATGCAAGTGGGCTGCGAAGGACAGCCGGGCAAGGATGGGCGGCCTCTCCAACCTGTCCCCTCCTCTGTCCCTCAGACGGGCGTTGGTGTCCCGAGTCATGTCGAGCGAGGACGTGGAGCCACCAGGGCCCGCGGTGGCCGAGGACACTGCGTCCAGCGGAGGCAGCGGCTCGCCCAGCCCCGGGGACACGCTGCCCTGGAACCTGGGCAAGACGCAGCGCTGCCGGAGGAGCGGAGGCGGCTCCGGGGCCAACGGGGCGGTGCTGGACCCCGCGGAGCGCGCGGTGGTCCGCATCGCAGGTGAGTGCGGAGTGCGCGACCTCTGGATGCGGGGAGAGAGGGGAGGCCGCTGGGAGCGTCGCCTGCAGGCCACTGCCTCGAGCCAGGTCGGGCCATCTTCTGCGGCCTGGCATGGCTTTGCACACATGCTGGGGACCCTCTCTTGGGTTCCCCTTGGGTCGTGGAGACGCAGCGGAGAAAGGGGTCATCAGGTTAGGGTCGGGTCTGCGCCTTGCGCACAACGGCTGGTTGGAGCGGAGCTTGGCAGCTGCCTTTGGTCCCGGAATGTGGGGTGCAGGGATGCCGAGGCCGAGTGTACGTGAGGGGGGTCAGAGGGTGATGGACAGCGCATTGGTGCCTGCCAGTTGCCCCTGCACGACCTGCGTGCGCCCCCCGCTCTCCCCAAGTCTCCAAGCCCTGGTGGCCACTGCTGGCCTCGGCCCGGTCTGGCCAGGTTCGAGTCTCCCGGGTCGGTGCGTCGCCTGCTCCTGCGGGGGCCGGCCCGCCCATCGCGGCCGCTGGGGAGGAGGGACTCTGGTGCCGGACAGGGCGCCCGGTGGCCGCTCTGGGGACTCAGCCCGGCCCCGGCCCCGCCTCGCCCGTGGGGCATCCTGGGTGCGGGGCGGAGCCGGACCGGGGCGGCCCTTTAAGCGGCGCGCGGCCGTGAGGCCAGAGTGGCCGCCGGGCTGGAGCCGCCTGTGCGCCCTGCGCCCCTGCACTGTGCCCCGCGCCCTGCGCCCCGCGTTCTCCCGCCCGCATGGCCGCCCCGCAGCCCCCCGAGGAGCAGGACTTCATCCAGGCTTACGAAGAGGTGCGGGAGAAATACAAAGGTAGGGCTCGCCACGCATGGCCACCTCGGCCAAGGCCACTCCCGGGCTGGCCAGTCCCCGCCTGTGACCGAGGGATCCGGGCTGGGGGAGCCTTGCAGCGGACCCCGCAGCCCCCTGGGGAGCCCCTGGGAACCCCGAGCTCTTGCCCTTAATAGGGCATGGCAGCCGGCGGATGGGCAGACACGTGGGTCACTCTGTCCCGGGCCTCCCCTGCAGGGTGGAGCTGGCGGGGGCGGCATATTTGCCGCCTCTGATCACCTCCCCAAAGTGGCCGGTGCCTGCTCTCCTAACAGGCACTCTGTGAGCACAGGGTGAGGGTCAAAGGAGCCTTGGGCCATGGCCTGCCTTAGGGGGCAGCCAGAGAACCCAGCCTGCCCCGGCCGGCTTTAGCCCAGGGGTGGGGGGCCCAGGCCTAGTGGCAGCTGCATGTCCCAGGACAGCTGCTGGCGCCGGCTCCAAGGGCGGCTCAGGGAGAGGGGCATGGCGTCCAGTGCCCACGCTGACCTCGGCCCAGCCCTATGCAAACAGTACAGTGCCTACCTGTCTCTGGCCCTGGGCAAGAGCAGGAGTGCCTTCGGTCCTCCAGACTCTCTCCAGGGTGGACATACTGCCGTCTAGAACCTTACTGACCGGGGGTGCTGCTGGGGTGTCCTGGTCGTCCTGTCTGTCTGGGGTGGGCTCTGCAGGGCAGCCCTCAGACTGTGCTCACTCCACTTCCTGGGGTCTCTCACTTAAGCCCACCCAGAGTTCCCAGCTGGCAGTGAACTGGGCAGCAGTGACGAGGGGGGGCTGGTAGTAGGCCCCTGGTAGCCTCTGGTGATAGCTGGGGGCTGGTGGGAGTACGGCTATGCCCTGGCACCCATCCCCACCTTCATGTCCATGGCCCCTTAGGTCTAGCCTGTTCCTCCCCTGACATTCTCCCCAAGCCTTTCTGGCCTATGACAGCATCCTGCTGCCTGGAATTCCCCAGCAGTGGTTCATATGTATGTGTGTCTGTGTCTTTTTGTGTACTTGTGCATGCCTGTTTGCACATGTGCGGTCACACATGTGTGTATATGTATAATCTGGCCCCTCACAGCCCCAGGATGCCCCTTCCCTGGGCTTGTTGGGGGGGTCTTAGAGCCATCCCCATGGTGACAATAGGTCCCAGAGCCTGGCAAGGATCCCTTCTTTCACAGACCCAGGAGCTGGTTTGGGGTTTGGGCGTGGGAGGAGGTGGGCAGTGACTGTGCATAAGATGAGAAACTCTTGGTGTGTAGTTTGGCTGGCTGGGGTGGCACAGTTGTCCTGTCAGGTGGGTGGAGGTCACTGGGCCATGACCAGTGGTGGCACTGAGGTACAGGAGTGTCGTGTGTCTACTGGGAGACTGGGGTCCCCACGACCCTTGTGTCATGGGAAATCGGGGGCTCTGTGGCTCTGTGTCATGGTTCCTGGCACATTCCTTGCTGCCCCTCCCCCACCCTGGACTCTGAACTTGGTCATCTGTGACCTGCACACGCAGATCATGCCCTCTGCACTGCTGCTGTCTCAGGGGCTCTGGAGAACTAGTCTGGGCCAAGTGACACAGGGACACTGCATAGTCAAGACTGGAGGGATGGCAAGCTCTGCTGTGCCATGAGTGACTTGGGGAGACACCTATGGTCACACTGCTGAGGTGCACTAGGAGCACCGTCGGGAGAGAGGAAGAAGTGCCCTGTGAAAAGATTACCTTGTGAGAGAGGTTCCCTGTGAGAGAATCTTGTGTCGTGCGGTAGTGTCCTAGTGAGAGAGGGTACATTTGAGATAGGTTGCTTTGTGAGAGAGGTTCCCCATGAGAGGGGTGCTCTGTGTGTGCATCCCAAATGTGGGGCACTCTCTGAGTGCCTGGGGGTGGGGAGCAGGGGAGTTTGGGGAATGGTGACCCAGAGTTCCTGTGTCAGCCCCTTCCTGCCCTTCATCACCTGGACCACAGCTGCACCACTGCCTTTGTCTCTCTGTGTGGGGCTCAGGGTCTCTCAGGGAAGAAGCCCCTGTTCATTCCTCATGCCTCTGCCTGGGGCTGCTGAGACCTGGGCGTGCCCTCTCTGGGGGAACAGCAGGTGGCCTGGGGCTCCTGAGCCTTCCTGACCTTCCTCTTGGGTTTGCTGTCTACCTGTCTGTCCCCTCCTTCCTGGACAGGGGCCATGCTGCCAATGCTTGAGCTGCGGTGAACTGGGATGGAGCCATCTGGGTCTGGACTGAGCTCAAGGCTTAAGCCATTTTGCCTTGGTTCCAAGCAGGCCACTCCCCATTTCCCCAGTGACCTGGCTACAGTAGAGGTCAGTCAGTGTGTGATGACCGCCTGATGGTCTCAAAGAAGGCCTCTGTCCTGATGAGAGTCTGGAATCCAAACACACAAAGGTTCCCCATTTCCTTCTTTACCTGTACCTTCCAGGTCCCTCTTCCCTTCCTCACCAGGCACTGGGGGTCTGAGCAGCAGAGTCATCTGAGTGTGTCCTCAGACCACGTCTGCTGCCCTCCCAGCCCTCCACGGGGCAGCGTCGGCCTCCCTGACAATGCTGCCTGCTCTGGGAGTTCCGAGAGGCCTTTGCATTTTCCCTGTACATACTTCCTGGTCCACAGTAAATGATTCCGGTTTGCTGCTCTTTCAGGAAGGCTTGGTTGAGGCGTCGGATATACAGTTTGGTAGTAGATCACTTGCCTGAGTGAGGTTCTGGGTTCAATCCCTGGCACTGCCAAACAGGAATAAAATAAAAAATAAAATTGGTGGTCGGGAGGGCATTTGCTGGGTAAGCACCAACCTTGAGTCGTTCCCCAGTTCCCTGGAATTCCATAGGGTTCTCTGTCAGGAATCCTGTCAGGAATGTTTCCTCAGTGCAGAGCCAGGAGTAGAGCCAAGAGTAAGCCCTGCGAGGAGATGAGCAGAGATGACTCCATATATGTAGCAAACTCAAGAGAACTGGCAAGCGTCTTAGCGCTCCTGTGAGCCTTGTACTAAGAGCCAGAGATGTACCTGTGTCCCCCGCCTGTGCCCCACATGTTCCTACCTCCTGTTACCTGTCACTCCCTGTCAGCTCTCCCTCCTGTGCCCTGTCCCTGTTCTATCTCCCCATCCCTGTCTGGTCCCGGTGAGTGGGTGCGGGTGGGTTTGACACTGCCCTGCTCATTGGGCAGATGTTCCAAAGCTCCTCGATCTGCCTGGAATCTGTTTGGACTAAAATATGTGGGGCTGACTGGGGTGCTGGCTCATTTTTTTTTGTTTTTGGGTCACAACCGGCAGTGCCCAGGGGTTCCTCCTGGTTCTACACTTAGAAATTGCTCCTGGCAGGCTCAGGGGGTCACATGGGATACCGGGACTCAAACCACTGTCCTTCTGCATACAAGGCAAATGCCCTACCTCCATGCTATCTCTCCCGCCCCAGGTACTGACTCATGGCTGTACCAGGGGGAGACTAGTTCCCCGCCCCCTCACAGTTGCAGGACAGGGTCTCTAGGCCTAGAATCTAGATGATGGAATAGCAGGCGAGAGCAGCCTGAACAGGGAGCCCCAAGGCCAAGGCTCTGAGATAAGGGATGTGGGGGAGGCTTGGACCGGGCTGCAGGCTGCTTGATCCCCTTGGCTTCATCTGGGCCCAGACAGGTCTCCCCTGTCTCAGTTTCTCCTGTGGAGCTCTGAGAAGGGAGGGGTGACCTGGGGGAGGGGCACAGAGCTAGGGCATCTGGGTGCTGAATAAGAATTGGAAGCTTTGTTCCCGGAGGAAGTTTGGGACATAATATGAAGAAGGTTGGCAGAAAGCAGCGCTGCTGGGGTCAGGGGGAGGGGACAGATGGGCAGGAGAGGGAGGGGAGGGGATGAGGTGGAGGGAGGGGACAGGGAAGAGGAAAGAGGAGACAGGAGAGGGGACAGGGAGGGCAGGGCAGGGGAGAGGAGGGAGAGAACCCAAAGGGAGGAGCCCCTCTTCCTGCCCGTACTGCGAGACCTCAGTTCCTGCTACTGTCCCTATCAGGGTTCCTGCCACCCTGCAGGTGCCCTAATAAGACCTTCTGCCCACAGGTGCTGGTCCCCTGCCATTTCTCAACAGGCTCTACTTCCTTTTGCTTAACTTGCCCCCACTTACGCCATCTCTGCCACTGTCCGTCTTTTCTCTAGTGTGGGGTGAGAAGGAGGTGCACACCTGGTGTTTGCATGTGTGCCTGTGTATGTGTGTGCCCTCATATGTTTGTGTATGATATGCATAAGGGCCTTGGGGCTTAGCGTGTGTATAGGCAGATCCGCTAGAACCAAACCCAGGCACCCACATGCTCAGCTCTCCACAGTCCCCCTGGGTCTCTGTGTCTCCAAGTCCAGCAGTTGTTGTCATAGGTATGTGGAGGCAACCAGGCTCTGGTGCTCCCCTGTGCCCTGTTCACCTTTGGCCAGTGCTGCCCACTCTCTTGCTCACCCCTGGCTGGTGCTCCTACTTCCCTGTTCATCCTTGGCTGGTGTTTCTTTTCTTTTTCTTTTCTTTCCTTTTTCTTTTGGGTGGGGGGGCACCCGGTGACACTCAGGGGTTACTCCTGGCTCTATGCTCAGAAATCACCCCTGGCAGATTTGAGGGATCATAGGGAATGCTGGGAATCAAACGCAGGTCCGTGCAGGATTGGTTGTGTGCAAGGCGAATGCCCTACCACTGTGCTTTCTAATCTCCCACTCAGCCCTGGCTGATGCTCCCCATTTCTCTGCTCACCCCGAATTGTGCTCCCACTCTGGCAGCTGTCTGCTGCTTCAACAGGTTCCTGGTGTCAGACACCTGCTCTGGCATGCCAAAGCCATTGGTGCCCCCACCAGGTAGCTCAGGGGAGGGTGGGGCAGGGTTCTCCATCCCAGATCTTTTTTTTTTTGGGTCACACCCGGTGACGCTCAGGGGTTACTCCTGGCTATTTGCTCAGAAGTCGCTCCTGGCAGGCACGGGGGACCATATGAGGAACCGGGGGATCGAACTGCAGTCCGTCCTAGGTTAGCACAGGCAAGGCAGGCACCTTACCTTCAGCGCCACCGCCCTGCCCCTCCATCCCAGATCTTGAGGCCTGTGCCGGAAGGTGGTGGGGCCATCCGGGGGCCGAAGTGATGTACCGCCCCTGGAGGCTGTGTCAAAGACCCTATGCCGTGGTCCATTATGAGGTTTGGACTGCGTGTCTTCACACCTGCAGCTCATGCAGATTCAGACATGTCAGGTACATGACCCAGATGTGTCCCAGGTACATGTTCCAGACATGCCACAGAAACATGTTTCAGGCATGTCTCATTGCATGTCAGACGTGTCATAGATACTTGTCTGAGCTGTGTCCCAAATGTGTCAGACCTGTCCCAGATACATGTCCCAGACATGGCACAATTGTGTGTCAAATGTCACATGTTCCAGATACATGCCAAGTTGTGTCACAGCTGTGTGTTAGACATGTCACAGACATATCAGATGTCATACCATGCATGTCACAGACATGTCACAAACAGGTCATGTGTGTCATGCATGTGACAGGTGTAATATACATGTCAAGAAGTGCCAGAAACCTCATGGCTATGTGTCAGAATATATAGATGTACCAGATGTTTACCATGTATGTCACAAACATGTTACACATAGGTCATATGTGCCACACATGTCACAGAAATATTACAAATAGGTCATATGATATATCACATGCCAGATATGCCACAGCTGTGTTATGATGTATACTGTTAATCACACATCTCACATACATGCCACAGTGGTGTCAAGATGTATCTGGTATGTATCATACATGTCACAAATAAGTTGTGTGTTTTAGACATGTCATACAGATATATGTGCTAGAGCTGTGTCAAAATTTTTAACAGGCATACATGTTAGGTATGACATGTGTGTCACATGTGTCATGCATGTCACATATGAGAGTCTCATAGCTGTGTCAAACATGTCACAGATATATCAAACATTATGTAATAAACAGATGTCAGACTCATGTCAAGACATGTCAGACATGTCAGAGATATGTGAGGAGGGTCAGAAATCACACACCTGTGCATCAAACATGTCACATGTGTATCATATATGTCACAGCTGTATCTATATCATGTAGGCAACACACACCACAAGCATGTCACATTTGTCAGACATATCAGACAACTCACAGCTGAGCACCAAAATGCCACATATGTATCAGGTGTGTGCCATACATACAACAAACAAGAATGCAGGCATTTCACAGTTGTGCCAGTCACGTAACAGACACGTCACATGTTATCGCAGGTACATCATACACATGTCAGATGTGCTTAGCATGTCACATGTCAGATGATCACAGTGGTGTGTTAAACATGCCAGAGATGTTATCAGACATGTCACAAACTGTGCCATACATGTCACAGGTGTGTGTCAGGGGCATGTTTTGTGCCCCCCCTTCCCGTGGGCTGTCAGTTGTGGTCATGTGGTCTTAGAGACCATGGATAGTCTTCCGTGCCTGGTGTTTCTGCCACCGCAGTGAATAGCTCTGACCTTGGAACTAAGATTTGGGATTCAGCAATATCAAAGAAGCATCTGGTTTGGGGGGTCTGAGTGCCTAAGGGGCATTCAGGGAAGCTGGGGACACTCCCCACAGTTTTGGCCAGTGGGGTACTGGGAGTGAGGATAGTGTATGGCCCCCTCAGCGACCCCCCAGCACACCCAATGCAGAACTAAGTCAGAAGAACCTTTTCTGTTGGTGAAGGGCAGAGGCCAAGAAGAGCCTGTTGTTTGCTAGAAATTCCACAAGGAGGGCCTGGAGCCTGTGCTGGTTGCCTTTGCTGTTTTGGTTTAGATGTATTTGGGGGTCACTCCCTGTGGAGTCTAGGGGCTGCTCTGAGCTTGGTGTGTGTGTATAATTGTGTGAGTGTGTGTGTTATGTGTCTCAGTACTGCCCTGTCCCCTCCGTGTCGCTCTCTCTTTTTTTTTTTTGTTTTGGGGTCACACCTGGCAGCACTCAGGGGTTACTCCTGGCTCTATGCTCAGAAATTGCTCCTGGCAGGCTCGGGAGACCATATGGGATGCCGGGATTTGAACCACCGACCTTCTGCATGCAAGGCAAACGCCTTACCTCCGTGCTATCTCTCTGGCCACCCTCCTCCATGTCTCTTGAGTCCTTCTCAGAGTACATTGATTATGATGGCTCCTAAAGCTGCTCTGTTGAGAGATTGGTGCCCAAAGCAAGTGCTCAGGTAAACGGCGATGAACCGATTTGGGTAAACTATTCATTTATGGGCTTCTGAGTTCTTGGATTTGGTGTTTGTAATCCAGTGAAGAACCAGGACTTGGGGGGTGTCTCTTAGTTTAAGTCAGCATCATTATTACACTACCCTTTTAGTTTTTGCTTACCAACCCCCCAGTTTTACTATATGTTATTTTGTGGGGCACAATTGGACTAGTAAGGGCTTATTCCTTGACTCTGTGCTCATGGATCACTCCTGGCTCCGTGCTCAGGGGACCATATGTGGTGCTGGGGATTGAACCTTGGTCAGTCAAGCACAAGGCAAATGCCCTTCCTGATAAACTACTGGCCCAAATTTAGATTTGTTTGTTTTTTGGATCATACATAGCAGTGCTCAGAGGTTACTCCTGGCTCTTGCATTCAAGAATCACTCTTGACAGGCTTAGGGAACCATATGGGATGCTGAGGTTTGAACCCAGATCAGCCACATGCAAGGCAAGCTCCCTCCCTGCTGTGCTATTTCTCCAGCTCCAACCAAATTTTAATGTTTGACACCATGGTTTACAAACCTGTTAATGCAAGCTCAGGCATGAATATTCCACCATTGCTCCTCTCCAGAGTGCCTGGCTCCTGGCTGGGTGCTCATGGCTGACTCTTGTCCTCCTGCTCATGGCTAACTTTTGGTTCTCTGCTCATTTCTGGTGGGATTTGGGAACCCTGTGTGGTACCAGGATGGAGCCTGGATGCATGCATGACCCGTGTCTCACCCTACAGCCCCCTTACTTATTCTTTGTTATATCAGTCACACCTAGTGAAGCCCAGGGCCAAGGTGGGGGTGGGGGGGATGGGGAGCCCAAGCTGCCCTGAAGGACTGTGTGCCTGCGGCAGTGTCCCTGAAGCAGGCTGTCCAGCTGCCACTGCTCTCCTGGGGTCAGGCAACCATCCCCTCCCCTCCCACATGTCCTTAAGATGCTTTGTGGCTTCCGTCACTGCTTAGTGTGCTGCTAGTAGCCCCGTCTTGGGTCACCATCCTGTGACCTTTTTTCGGTGCTGTTGGGGTCCATTCTAGTGAAGAGGTGAAAAGAGGAGAATGAGAATATTCATGCCAACCAACGGTTCAGGCCACCCGGCCAACTCTCAGCCCCTGACAAGGGTCCAGCTTGATGCTGTGTCTGCAGATGAGAAATCAGTGAGCAAGGGAGTGAGTTTACAGGAAGTTTACAAACTATTGGATTTTCAAGAGCTGAATCACAGTGAAGCCCATGTGAGGCCTCAGGAGCCTTTGCCATCAACTGCTTTTGCAGGTTCCATGCTCTGGGGATTCGGATCTGTCTTGTGCTGGGAAGTCTCCTTTCTTCCTTCCGCCTCTCATGCCCATAAATCTCTTTAAGATCCCTTCAGACTCAGACTTCTTCTGTTGTGCTTTCTGCCTCTCTGCTCCCCCTTTCCAGAAAGTCTCCCTGGCTTCCTGCCCCTCAGCACCCCCTCCTCAGGAAAGCCTCCAGGATGGGGTGCCCATTGACTTCCCAGGCCCCCAGGGAAGCTGACTGGCTGGGTTCCTGCACAGATTGGGCTCCTGGGGCACAGTGAGGTGTAGACCCCGTGGCGCTCAGAGGAACCTCTGGGTGATGGATGGGTACTCAGGCATGGACAGAACTGGGGCACAGGGAACCCGGGGCTGGACGGGAGGCGGGAGTGGGCACTTCCCTGCCCGAGTATTGATCAGCTGAAGCTCCGCCCGCGCCAGGCCCCGCCTCACCCCGCGCCAGGCCCGCCCCATCTGCGGCTCTGGCCTGGGGCAGCGGTGCCGGCTCTGCTGGGCTGGACGTGGTGGCCTCAGGCGTCCGGGTCGCGGGGTGGCCATGGACCCTTCTCGAGCCATCCAGCACGAGATCAGCTCCCTCAAAGGTGCGGGCCGGGGTCGGGGGCCGGCGAGGAAGCCTGGGGGGCTTGCGGACCGGCGTTGACCTCTGGCTGCGTGTCCTCCGCACTTCACCGGCCTTGGGGTCTGCCTGGGGTCTGCCTGGGGTCCGGAACCGCGGGCGCAGGAGGGTGCCAGGGGGTCGTGCGTGGGCTTCCAACGCGGTTGCACCCGGCTCGGGGTAGGGGGCCGGCGTGGGGCCGGCGGGGGGCGAGTCCCGCAGCCCTGCAGTGCCTGGAGGCGGGGCGCGCTGCAGCAGCGAGGCGGGGCGCAGCGGGCTCGGGCCGCTCGCTGCTTAAGACTGGGAGCGGTTGCTGCGGAGGGTGGGTGGGCGCGGCGGGGTCCGGCTCCGCCCTGCAACCCGGCGCCGGGGAGCTTGGGGGACCCGGGCAGGGTGTGGGGGTGCCAATGCGGAGGCGCCGCGTGGGCTGGCCCCGGGCAAGTCCACACTGCGGCCCTTTGTTGGGCGTGGAGTGCCGGGGGCTGCCTGCGGGCCGGGCCGGTTGCCCTGGAGACCTGCCGGAGCCCGGCTAAAGGGGAACCGGGGCGCTGTGCCCCGCCTGCCCGCAGTTCTGAGCGCGCCGCTGAATCAGCTCCAGGCTGCGCGCGTGGGGCGGAGCGCGGGGCCAGGGGCCGACCTGCCAGCCCTGGACTTGGGGGCCTGGGGTGCGCCCTGGGCATGGCGGCGCCGTTGAGAGGGAGATAGCACAGCGGTAGGGCGTTTGCCTTGCATGCAGGACATGGTTCGAATCCCTGCATCCCATATGGTCCCCAAATGAGTCTGCCAGCAGTGATTTCTGAGCATATAGAGCCAGGAGGAACCCCTGAGCGCTGCCTGGTGTGACCCAGCCCTCCAAAAAGAGGGATGGGATCCTCCTTGCCCGAGCGCCTTTGGGGACCCGAGGCAAAGACCCACTGTGAAGATGGTGGTGCGGCCTTGGTTACTCTCAGTCGCACCCAGGTGTGGGTGTGTGTTACCTGTCTGGGGCCACGTGGCCTGGGCGGGAGGGCCAGGCCTGCGGACCACGGGGATGGCATGCCTGGAGGCTCCCTCCCTGCGTGCCAAAGTGCCCCCAGTGCGCCAGCTCCCAGGCCTGCAGGGGTGGGTCCAGGGCGCAGCCCAGGGAGGCGTGGCCGCTGCCGGCGGGTGGCACCAGCCTTGTTCCCGCCGGCAGCTGCAGGGCAGGACGGAGGGGACGGGCAGAGGGTTCGGGCTTGTGCATTTCGACTCGGCCTTTTCTGGGACCCCGGCGATGCGCACCCGCGTGCTGGAGCACATTTGGGTGCGCGAATCAGAGCGCGAGCCCTCGCGTCTGTTCGTGCGTGTCAGAGCTCGCTCGAGTGTCTGCGCCTGCTTGTGCGCGTGCCAGCCGGAGTGTGCAAGGGGGGCAGAGAAGGCGCCCAGGGACGCATGAGCTGGCGGCACTGTTTGGAGCAGCCCGGGCGGTGCCATGGTGACAGTCCAGAAACTCGCCCCCGCAAGGCCCGTTGGCCGCCTGCCCGCCTGCCTGCGCCTCCCACCAGGGTCCCCCCACCCCGTCCTGTCTATAATGGGCTCCGGGGAAGAAATGCTTGGTGAGAAAGGGCGTGTCCCCCTCAAGGAAGTCCCCCTCGTGATATGATGCCCCGGTCTTCCTCCTTAGGCTGGCCTTGCCTGGCCCGGCTGTGGCGGTGGCCTGCGGTGCCAGTCGGCTGCGGGTGGCTTTCAGGGGGTCTCCCTGGGTGGTGCTCTCGTGGGGCGCCACTGTCTAGTTGCCAACTCGCAGGCTCGCCTGTTGCAGGGCTGGGCTGGGTGTGTGCGGTGGGGGGCCAGAGTGGCTCCGGGGATTCCAGGACTTTGAGTCCTGGTGGCAGCTGAGACTATCCGACAGCTGGGTGGGGCCTGGACACCCCAGGAGCCGCCCTGAGAGAAGAGAACTCCCAGCCCGGAGCTGCTGCTGAGAAACTTTGGAACTTTCTGTTCTGAGCTGTCGCCATTCCCGTACTTGGCACAGGAAGTGTTAAGTCGGGGACCGCTGTATAGCATGTGGAATTGGGGTGTTGTTGTGGCCGGGGACCACTGTATAGCATGTGGAATTGGGGTGTTGTTGTGGCCGTTAGCCTGCCTGATGGACAGCGGCGGGTGGTGCCTGCCCTGTGTCCCATTTCTGCCCTTTAGCTTTTGAGCCTGGATTCCCCAGTTTGGGGCACCCAGCACCCCCGAGACCCCCAAGTCCGAAGCACCACGATTGGAGAGGTCCTGCACATTGTCACCTCCCAGGACCCCAGGGCTGTGGGTGGTACCTACCCCACTCCCAAGACCCCATTTGGCATAGGGTGGAGGAAGTGTCTGGGAGCTGAAGTCATCCCTGGTGTTGGAGCTAGCCCCGAGGCTGGGGCCGGCAGGGGGTGCCCTGGGGGTGTACCCCATAAGGCGAGGGACCTCCGGCTGGGCTGTGGTGGGAGGGGCCGCCTGCTGCTGAGTCAGAGGGGGCTGGACCGGGAGGCCAAGTGGAGGCGGTGCTGGCAGGAGGCACCCTGCACACACAGGGCCGCACAGCCAGACACGGCGGCCAGTCCACTTCTACCTCCCTCTCCCGTCAGTGTGGGTCTGTGACTCTGTGCCGCAGCCATGGTGGCGGGAATGCTCATGCCGCGGGAGCAGCTGCAGACCATTTACGAGGTGCTGTTCCGAGAGGGTGTGATGGTGGCCAAGAAGGACCCTCGGCCCCACACCACCCACCCCCACGTGCCCGGCGTCTCCAACCTGCATGTGCTGCGGGCCATGGGCTCCCTGAGGTCGCGGGGCCTGGTCCGCGAGACCTTCGCCTGGCGCCACCACTATTGGTACCTGACCAACGAGGGCATCGCCTACCTGCGCCAGTTCCTGCACCTGCCACCCGAGATCGTGCCGGCCTCTTTGCAGCGTGTGCGCCGCCCCGTTGCCATGGTTATGCCTGCGCGTCGTGGCCCTCACCCTCACGTCCAGGCCCTGCAGGGGCCCCTGAGCTGTCCGCCCAAGAGAGTGCCCGCGGAGACGGCCTGCAAGGAGCGGCAGGGATACCGCCGGAAGGAGGTTGAGGAGGGGCCGCCAGAGGCCCCTGTGGTGCCCAGGGTCAGCACTGCAACGTTGGCCAAGCCCTGCATGCAGCCAGCCCCAGACACAGGTCAGCTAAGGGCTGGGGGTGTGGGGTGTGGGGTGCAGGGTGCAGGCCCCATACACTGCAGTAGGTGGCGTCCTTCTGGTGCTGGTGAGGGTGCTGGGTGCAAGGCCCAGGACTTTGTGGCCCTGCCCTGCATCCCACCCGACA
>PVKC010007538.1:14919-29469 GCA_004027635.1 Crocidura indochinensis
AGGCAGGTTGAAACACCTGCGCGGGCAGGTGCCAGGGCCGCCCATCTTGGTCTTCACCTGGGGAGGTGGGGGTGTCTCCGGGGTGCAGCAAGCCGGTGGCAGCTGGCGGGAGGTGGAGTGAGAAGACCTGTGGTTGCTGGCTGGCTTGGGCCTGTTGGCCTGCAGAGGTTGTGGCATGGCCTAGTGGCCATCCTGCATTCCCTCATCTTTAGCTGCTGGGCTGAAGATGGACGCTGGTGGCTCCATGCTGGGGCCAGGAAGGCTGGGTGTGGCTGTGGTGGGCATCGGGGCCAGCCCTGGAGGTGACTCAGTGCCCCTTCATGCCGCAGCCACGCTGGCCTCAGAATTTCCAACAGGAAATGAGCTCCGGCTCCCACTACCGCTCTGCTGAGCCTGAGTCAGGGTGGGCGGGGTCTGCCTTTCCCTGTGTCCTCACTCCTTGCTCTGGATCCAGCAGGGGGGTCTAGCAAGGGGCTCACAGGGGAATCCCCATAGCCCTGTCCTCTGAGGCCTCACGTCTGCCTCCTACCGACTGTCACAGCAGCACCTGCCAGAAGGCTGCAGGGCCACTGGGCCTTGTGAATAGCCACAGGCTAGGTCCAGGGGGAGAACAGTGGAGTCCTGAGTGGAAGGAGGACCACATGGGAGCAGCTGTCATGTCCTGTCCTGCTACCGTGACTCCTGCCCTCCCTGAAGTTGAGACCATCCCTTGGCCAGTTGCCTGCTGGGCTTGGCATTATGGGGCTATGCAGGGCTGGGGTATATTCAGGTCCCTGTGCAAGCCAGACCAGAACCACTGACACTTCATAGATGCCCTGGGCATGTCTGTGGGTGGCAAGAGCCTGGGTCAGACCAGAGGGGGCACAGGGCACCATGTTGGCCATGCATGGGGCCTGTTCAGGTTCTGGGTCAGCATTGTGTGGTCTCCTCATAGCCCTCAGGAATGAGCACCCTCAGTGTATCCACAATCAGAACTCAGGGTTCTGATCATTAGGACATGAAGCTGGGGATGAACTGGGGCCAGAACACCTGCCTCTTTGCCCCTTCCTTGGGACCTCACCCCGCCCACTGGACGGGCTCCCCTTTGGCCGGGCACAAGGGGTGGACAGAAGTTGGGACAGTGGGGAGAAGCCAGAGGCCAAGCCCACTGGGCAGTGTGTGGGTGGAGGAAGGGGCCAGTGCAGGGCGGGATGTCCAGGAGGTGGGGACAGAAGGGCGAGTCCAGGGGGCTGAGGCTCAGGGAGGGCCCCACTGACTGACTAGGGGATGCATGAGGCGGAGCTGGATTGGAAGGCCACTCTTCGTCTTTCCTGTCCCTCGTTCTTTCCTGCCTCTATTCCTGGCTTCCTGTTGTCTGTCCTCTGCTCTGGTTTGCCTGGCGCCATGGACAGGTACAGCATGGAAGAGCTAATCCAGATGGGCCAAGGTAGGACGGTGTGAACCTGGGGCACTGGGCATAGGGCACCAGAGATTCAGGGCAGGGTGTGTGTGTCTCGGGGCTGCAGCTTTGGCCAATGCTCAGAATTCAGGGAAAAAGGATGAGGGGCTTAGCAGGATCTAATCTAATGAGGAGGATCTGCAGGGAGCACATCTGGGTGGCTGGGTGTTTCTGGGGGGCAGCTCCTCTCAATCCCTCCCACAGGCTCTGGAGAGCAGCAGGGTCTATGGCTGGGATGGGTTTCCTGCCCAGAGGAGATTCCGTAACACGAAGCTGCACGAAGTCTCCAGCCTTTGCCCAGTGAGCTGGTCCATGTCAGTGTGAACCGAGTTACTGCTGTTTCCCACAGAGATCCTGAGGGACCATCAGGGTTGGAGCAGGGTGAGAGTGGGTGGCTCCACTCCCATCCCTGGGGATCCTAAGCTCTTTTCCCCAGCCTGAGGGTCCCAGAGCCCCATTTCCCACCCTGCCCCGGAGGTCCCAGAGCTCTGTGCCCTGCACACTTTATGCCTTCCCTGCTCAATCTTCCCCACCAATCTGAGTTCCTTGTATACACCCCAAAAGACCCTTTACCTCCCTGCACCCAGAGGCATGAGCAGCTGGCCTGTCATGTGGAGATGAGGCCTGCTACTGGGTCTGGATGCACCTTGAACTCCGCCCCGGGCTGATGCCTCTGAGGGTCAGTGGTGCGCCCTTGCAGGGCCAGGTGTGCCCTTGGGGCGGGGCCTGGCCCTACAACTTGCCAGGGTCGCCTGCACTGGCCGTGCCCTGTCTTGAGCAGAGGGGGTGGTGCACCCGTCCGAGTCCTGCCGCCTACGGACACCTGGTGCCAGCAGCTTCTTATTATTAGCTGCACGGTGGGAGCCGGTGTCGGGTGGATGCGTCTGTGGAGGGAGGCCCAGGCCGGGCGTGTCATGTTCTAAGTCTGGACAAATGACGAAGGAAGGCTTATACCCCCGGGTATTTATAGATCGGGCCCCCTGCCCGCCCTCCCCCTGCATTCGGGCTCTGCTGAGGCCACGCGTCCTTCCCTCCTCCCGGCCACTGCCCGCTCAGCCTCACCGGGCCTGTGACCCCACCAGCCCAGTCCCGCATCCCCTGCTCCCACTGCTGTCCCCAATGAAGATCGTGCCGGGTACGTGGGCGGCTTGGGGCAGCCAGTGACACCCCCTCCACGGAGGGCCGGGGTCTTGATGGGGGGCCGGAGGGTGAGGGGCGCAGAGGGCTCCGCCCAGGCCATTGTCCTGTGCCCCTTAGGGAGCGGTGCGCGTGTCCTTTGGGGGCTGCAAGCCTTGGCGCTTGGCCCGTGGAGGCCCTGCGGAGAGCTGGGGCGCTGGCTGCTCAGGCCTGGGCTTGGGGGGGCTGTGCTTGGCTCCTCCCCGGGGTGTGGCCGGTGCAGCAGGGGTTAAGGCTCCCGCTAACCTTGAGCGGACGCCGCTTCCCGGACAGCTGCGCGGGTGGCGGCCCCAGGGCGCGAGCGGGGCGGTCCCGCGTGTGGCACCCGCCCTCGCCTCGCCTCGTCTCGCCTGGCCTCGCTGCACCGGCCCCAGCGCTGTCGCTTCCCCGGGCCGGCGGGGAGGCTGGGCCTGCGGCCGCGGAGCCATGGACACCTCGGGCGGCCTCTTCCCTTCCCTGGTGGTCGTGGGCCACGTCCTCACCCTGGCTGCCGTATGGCACTGGCGCAGGCGGCGCGGGCGGGCCCTGGAGGAGCCAGGTAAGCCCTGGCGGTTCCGCGGAGCCCGAGCCGGGCGAGGGGCTGGGGCGGGGCCTTGGCGGCGCCGCCTCCAGCCCGCCCCGGAGTTCCCTGCGCCGCCCTTTTTCGTGCCAACAGCGGGGCTTGGTCGTGAGGGCCTCCCCCTGCCCACTAAGACCTTGGACGGGCGCGCAGGTGACAGTCACCTTCGCGCCCAGCCAGATGCCACGCAAGGAGGGACAGTTCTGGGCGCGGGCCACGAAGGTGGCACCGAGCTTGGAGCCGGGCACGGAGCTAGCCTTGTCCTGGGCAGGCTCAAAGTCACCAACCTGGGCCGGGAGCCTGTGGCAACTGCGCCCTGCCCTGCCTCTCTTCCCAAGCCTGGCAAGCCTGCAGGACCCGGGCGATCGCGAGTCCCTTGGGCCTGAATCTGAGCCTCGACGCTCAAAGAGCGCTTTGGGGCGGCGCTTGGGGCGCTGGGGCGCGGCTGTGACTCAGCGTCCTGCGGTCAATGGTCAGTGCGAGGCAGCTCTCCCTCCTTGTGTTCCCCAACTCCTTTTGGTTCCAAATAAAGGGGTTCCCCGCGCCAGCTTTTCCCCTTCCCGAGAGCCAGGAGGCGTTTTCCAACGTCGCTCCAGTTAGGGATCCCTGATTGCGCCCTGGTGCCCACCTCGGGTCTCCGGGGGCTGGGGCGCGCGAGGGACACCCCCGTGGGATATGTTGTGGGGTGATCAGAACCGAGGCCCGGTACCCTGCAAGCAGGGTCCTCTCGCTTCCCAGAGTGGGGTGCGGCTTCCTGGCCCATGCTGGGCGGGGCGCCAGGGCCGGTTCTCCGGGTGCGCTGCGCGCCCAAGGCCTGCAGGCGAGGGAGCCGTGCCAAGGTGCCGAGCGGGCTGTGGAAGAGGAGGGCTGCCGGACCCCGGCTATCGTCGTCGCCGGTGGCACCAGCTTCCTGCCCATGGCCGCCACGGGCGTCCGGAGAGTGGGGGGCTCCCTGGCCTTGCAGGAGGCGGTTCTGGACGGGCCGTGCTGGCTGGACGGGGCTTCCGAGCGCGCCCGCCGGTGCCACCTCTCCGAGCGGCTGTGCTGCGTAGGTGGGTGCGGCAGCCGGGGAAGGGAGGCGGGGCGGGTTGGAGGGGCGCAGGGCCCGGACCCGGGACCGGGACCGGGATCGGAGGCTGGGCCGAGCTCAGGTGATGCTCGCCCTGGGCCTGTTCCGGAAACACCTGGGCTGGGAGGCGGCGCGGGCCGAGTGCGTCCCAACCCCGCGCTGCTCTGGGCTGGAGTCTTCCCGGCTGCTGGGGGAGCAAGGAACTGAGGGTGGGGCCAGGGGTGGACCCGCCAGGGCCCTTCGAGTCCGTGGCCGCCATTCCAAGCATGCGCCCCATTCCGGAATGTGCGCCCCAGATCATGGGCCGCCGGGGTCTCATCCCGGGTCGTGCGCTCCTAACCATTGGCCACATTGGGGGTACCCATCCAGCGTGCTTCTCTGACTATGAGTCGCCAGGGTCCGTCCCATCCCGGATCATGCATCCTAACCATTGGCCGTATTGGGGGAGTCCCCTGACATTGGTCGCATTGGGGGTCTGTCACCCCTTCCCAGGACTTTATAATTAATATCTAATTCTACAGGGGTCCCCACCCATCGTGCTCCCCTGACCATGGGCCCTCTCATCCCGGATAGTGCACCCTAACCATTGGCCGCATGGGGGGGGGTCCCCATCCAGCGTGCTCCCCTGACCATGGGCCACCGGGTCCCATCTCAGATCGTGCACCCTAACCATTGGCCATATTGGGGGGCATCCCCTGACCATTGGCTGCATTTGGGGGTCCCCTGACCATTGGCCACTTTGGGGGTCCCCTAACCATTGGCCGCATTGGGTCCCCATCCAGCGTGCTCCCCCCGACCATGCGTCGTCGGGGCCCCATCCCAGAGCGTGCACCCTAACCATTGGCCATATTGGGGGGGTCCCCTAACCATTGACCTCATTGGGGTTCCCATCCAACGTGCGCCCCTGCCATCAGCCAAGGGGCATGGCCTGGATTTCCGTGGCCTTGGACCGCGCAGGGACAGGCAGGACTCTGGAGTGTGCGTGAGGTGTGAGGGGTGCAGGCCTATGAGCCCCACCCCAGGAGGCCCCGGGGTTAGCTGGGCGCAAAACATTTAGCGGGTTCTGGGCTCCGGCTTCGTCCCAGGTCCCGCCCCCATACCAGGGGGTGTGGGCGCCCCCCGGTGGCCACGGGGGGTGGGGTGGGGAGCGATTCCCGGAATGGGGGAGGAGCGGCACCCACAGCTGGATCCCATCAAGCCAGATGCGCCCGGAAAATTCTTGCGGCGGGCGGGCGGTGGGCGCTGCCCTTTGCTGTGCCTGCGCCCTTTGCCCCCGCCTGCCTGGGCCGGCCGTCGTCCAGTCCCGCCCCCCACAAATAGCACCCCTCGTCCCAGGTGCGGCTTCCTTCCCGGTGACTCACACTGGGGGTCCCCTCCCCGGGCCTGACTCATCAGGGCCCCCCGCGCCCTCCCCACTGGCCGCCCCTGATTTCCAAGTGAGTCAGCACCGGCCAAGTGGGCCTGGCTTTGGGCACGGCCACCGTCTGGCCAGCGGGGATTCCCGCCCCTCGTAGAGGCCGCGTCCCCCTCCCCCACTGATCTCTTTGGGGGAGCCGTGCTTGGAGTTTGGCTGCAGACCTGACACACCCAGTTGGGGGACACCCCAAGGCATACGGAGCAGCACCCTGGAGTGCCCCAGTGCATGCCTCTGAGCCCTAGCCCCAGCCAGGGGGAGCGGTGGGGTCCCCCTCTCCCTCTCCCGCTCTTCTCCCTCTCCCGCAACCCCAGGGCGGGTGTGGGGAAACCAACCAACTTCCTGCAGTGGCCGCTTCCTCCTGGGGACCCACCCTTGGGGCGGGGCGCACGCGGGGCGGGCCCGCTGGGCTCTGCCTGGGCGCGGGCTTGAGCCGGGGCGTTTGCCAGACCAGCCAGAGCTAGAGAGAGCTCAGTGCGGTGTCAGGCGCAGCGCAGGGACTGGAGGGACGGACAGACAGGCAGACAGACAGACCGACGGACGCGCAGAGAGGCGGCACGATGTCCCAGCAGCGGCTCCGAGTGCCGGAGCCCGAGGGCTTGCATCAGAAGCGAACCAGCTCCGAGGACAACCTCTACCTGGCTGTGCTCAGGGCCTCGGAGGGCAAGAAAGGTAGTGGGACAGGAAGGCCTGTTTCCGCCGCAGGAAGCCCGGCCTGCAGGGAGCGGCGCCCAGATTGGAACTGGGTTCCAGGGATGTGGAAAGAACGCCTGCACCTGCCCTATGTATAGTATAGTCAGGGCTCGGGGCGTCGAATGGGCCTGGCCCGGAGGCGGAGTGGGGCTGGGGACTCCAAAGGAGGCACATAGGGTCTGGCTCAGGTGGGGAGTGGGGTGCCAACGTGGGCGCTCCTAAGCCTGGGAAGGCCCTTCCACCTGCAGGGCTTCCCCCTCCCACGCCCTGCCTGCCCCTCTGTGGGGTGTGCAGTGGGGCAGGCCAAGGCTTGTCCTGGGGGTCTGGGTGTGGCTGCTGACTCCACTCCCCCAAGTAGGCAGTGCAGAGGTGAGCAGGACTGAGTGCTGCTCTCTGAGGCCTTTGGGTGTGGCTCTGTGGGGACCTGGTGGTCTCTCCTGGGCCTGGGGGCTTGTGACACTCCAGTAACTGGGCCTTGTTCTTCCCAGATGAGCGAGACCGTGTGCAGAAGAAAACTTTCACCAAGTGGGTCAACAAGCATCTTATCAAGGTGGGTGGTGTGTGTGTGAGCATGAGTGCTGTGCATACGTGTGTACAAGTACATGGGCACAGAACACACATGTATGTGTGCATGAAAACACACATGTACAGCTACATGGGAGCACCTACATATATGTAAACACTGCAATATAGGGTTGAATGTGTAATCTGCATGCATTTGAGTGTATGCATGTATGAAAATGTGTGAGCATGTGCAAAGCATGTATATATGTGTGAGCATTTGTGAGTGCATGCATATCTGTGGGTATGTTTGTGGAATGTGTGTGGACATGGATGTGTGCAAGTGTGGGATATGTGTGTTCGGGGCTGAGGCAGGGTGAGGGGTGGCCTTACCCTTGGTGCTTGCCCCTGCCTGCTCACTTTTATCTCTGAACCCTGTTATTTTCTGTCTTCTCCCCATGCTCGCTCCTTCCTCCTCCTCCTCTTCTTCTTCCTCCTCCTCCTCCGTGTAGCACTGGCGGGCAGAGGTAGGTGTTCCTGGGGGGCAGCATGTATACGGCCCCTCTTTCTGGGCCTGCCTTGGCCAGGGAAAGCAAGTTCAGTCCATATTGTCCCTGCAGGCCCAGAGACACATCCGGGACCTGTACGAGGACCTTCGAGATGGCCACAATCTCATATCCCTGCTGGAGGTGCTGTCCGGGGACAGCCTGGTATGTGCGCCTGCGGGAGGGCTCTGCCCTCACCCCAATTCCCTGCCTCCTGGTCTGGACTGTTGGGTCGGGCTGCGGGTGCCCTGAAACTTCGGAACCCCTTGACCTCGTAACCTCATGCTCTGCTCTGCTTTGGTTTCTCTGCTGCTTGGACTCTGAACCTTGACCTCTGCCCTTTACCCTTTGCCCTGCTCTGGCGGGACAGCCGAGAGAGCGCCTGGTGAGTGGTGGTACCCGCCGGTCCAAGCCGGGAGCCCCGCTCACCCGGACAGGTGGTGCCCGGAAGGGCCTGTGCCAGCTGCCTACGTCCCACCGACTGCCCTGCTGGGACCCTCCCCTCGGCTTCCTGGCCATTGTGTCCTCCCAGCCCCTTCCTTCCTTCCCAGCGAGGCCTGATCCTGGGCTGGTGCCCTGCTGGGGGGTGGCCAGGGGCCGAGGGAGGAGCTCTCTGCCCCATGGTGGGGGTTGTGCGAGGCCGGGGACACTGACGGTGATTTCCTGGCTCCTTCTCAGCCCCGGGAGAAAGGCAGGATGCGCTTCCACAAACTGCAGAATGTCCAGATTGCCCTGGACTACCTCCGGCACCGCCAGGTGAGCCCCCCACCTGCTTCCCTGCCTCGTCCCTATACTCTGGCTGGTTTGCCGCTGACATCCCTCTCTCCCATCACTGGCATCCCTGCAGGTAAAGCTGGTGAACATCCGCAATGATGACATCGCGGACGGGAACCCCAAGCTGACCCTTGGCCTCATCTGGACTATCATCCTGCACTTCCAGGTGGGCTGGCCGATGGGGCAGCCTCATGCCAACTCCAGCTCTTGCCAGTGTCTGGGTTTGGGTCTATGTGTCTGGCCCAAACTGCCTATTCCATGCCCTCTGGCCCTGGGCTGGGCCTACCCAGCCTTCCCTGCCCTGCTGAAGAATGCATTCTTTGCTGCTGGAACAGAGCCTGCTCTGCTCTGCACTGCCTCGGGGAAGGTTCTAGAGAAATCCAGACCAGGTCTGCTGACTCACACAGTCTACCCCATCCTCACAGGAAGCGGCAAATCGCAAAGTTGAGCTGGCATCAGCCTGAGTCATGGACAAATCCTACAGGCATACACTAGCGGAAGAGGCGGGCAGGGGGCCCCCAGGCCCCAGAGATGGGGCTACTTGGTTCTTGATGCTGACATTCCATGCAGAGACCCCCATCTAGTTCTTTAGGACTCTAGGGCTTTAGGGCCCCTGAGCCAGCCCTTCTGACCCAGTTCTCAGCAGCTCTGTGCTCAGCACTGACCCACAGACTTTCAGCTAGGAGCAGCCCCGGGGGTTGGCCTCCCCCCCGTGCAGTGGTCCTGATTGGAGTGGGGTGGTCAGAGTCTCCCCACTGAGTGCCCAACCTCAGACCCACTAATGGTTGCCTATGCCTGTGGTGGGCAGATCTCGGACATCCAGGTGAGTGGGCAGTCTGAGGACATGACGGCCAAGGAGAAGCTGCTGCTGTGGTCCCAGCGCATGGTGGAAGGTTACCAGGGCCTGCACTGTGACAATTTCACCACCAGCTGGCGCGACGGCCGCCTCTTCAATGCCATCATTCACCGGCACCGGTGTGTGGGCCAGTGGGCTGGTGGCTGTGGGCAGCTCAGACTACCCCTTCATAGGGAGGCTGCGGGAGCTGTGGGTGAACCTCCTCCGAGCTGCCCACCTCCTGTCGCTGCTGCAGACCCATGCTGGTGGACATGAGCAAGGTATTCCGGCAGTCCAACCTGGAGAACCTGGACCAGGCCTTTTCCGTGGCCGAGCGGGACCTGGGCGTCACGCGACTCCTGGACCCCGAAGGTACATTCAGTCTTGCCCCCACCACCTCAGTTCCCCCCGCTGTCTTGATGCCTCTGCTGCCTTTAACTCCGGGTCCCCACAGATGTGGACGTTCCACAGCCTGATGAGAAATCCATCATCACCTACGTCTCATCCCTGTACGACGCCATGCCCCGGGTGCCTGATGCGCAGGACGGTGTGAAGGCCAACGTGAGTGGGGCTGGGATCTGTGGAGGGGGAGCCTGGCCTGGAGTGGGGGGCATAGTGGTAGGCTGTGGGAATAGGTACTGACCAGGGAGTGACCGCTGCTTTGGGGTGGCCACTGACCCTGGGAGTGGCGTGTGGACACTGCCCTGGGGTGACTGCTACCCCGTTGTGTCCACCCAGGAGCTGCAGCTGCGCTGGCAGGAGTACCGGGAGTTGGTGGTGCTGCTGCTACAGTGGATCCGTCACCACACAGCGGCCTTTGAGGAGCGCACCTGCCCCTCCAGCTTCGAGGAGATAGAGGTGCGCAGTCCAGCAGGCTGACCCTAGGCCCACCTTGGGGGTGTGTGTGGAGGTGGGGCTGACCCTGTCCCCAATGCGCAGATCTTGTGGTGCCAGTTCTTGAAGTTCAAGGAGACCGAACTTCCCGCCAAGGAGGCTGACAAGAACCGCTCCAAGCTGATCTACCAGTCCCTGGAGGTGAGGGGCCATGGGGATATCTGGGGGCTCTTGGAACTCTAGATAGCATTGCATGGTGCCGGAGTTTCTCCCTGGCCCGTTAGCCGGTCTCGGTACTGCCCCTGATGACCAGGCCAATGCCCACAGGGTGCTGTGCAAGCTGGCCAGCTGAAGGTGCCCCCTGGCTACCACCCTCTGGACGTGGAGAAGGAGTGGGGCAAGCTGCACGTGGCTATTCTGGAGCGGGAGAAACAGCTTCGCAGCGAGTTTGAGAGGTTGGGGGAGGCCCGGTGTGGGGGGGGGGCCTGCATAGGGTGGGGCCCTCTTGCGGTGGCAGGGAAGCCACCCTGGGCGAGGGCAGGCAGGAGTGAGTCATAGTTGGGGAGGAAACACCCCCCCTTCCCTCAGACCTGGAAACGAAGCCTGCTGGGGCCAGTGTGACTGGGCGGCCAGAGGGGAATGGGTACTCAGGCAGCCCAGGCAGAAGGCCCCGGGCAGGGGCTGGGCTGGCCGGACCTGGGCACTGAAACCCTGGTGCATACAGGCTGGAGCGGCTGCAGCGCGTGGTGAGCAAGCTGCAGATGGAGGCGGGGCTGTGCGAGGAGCAGCTGAACCAGGCGGACGCCCTGCTGCAGTCGGTGAGGGAGGGGCACATGCACAGACAGGAGGGCACAGGCCCCAGCTCCTCCCCCTGGGTTCCTCCAGTTCTCAGTCCCTGCTCTGGGCACCACTAACCTGTCCCAGCCTGCCCTGTTCTTCTCACTGTCAGCGGGGGATGATGGGAGGAGAATGAGGGGGGCCAGAGCAGTGGGCCAGGGACTCACAGAGCTGTTTCCAGAAGGGAAGTTAGGACATGAGGCGCCAGACTCAGCTTCTGGCCGGTCCCCAGCTGCCCTGTGGGGTGTGGTGTTGCTTGATCAGAAAGAAGTGCAGGCTAAAGGGTGGGGATGAGGAGGGGCAGGGCAGCCAGGAGGCCCCTGTGCTCACATGGGGCTCTGGCTTTGCAGGACATCCGGCTGCTGGTGGCGGGCAAGACGCCACAGCGGGCCTCTGAGGTGGAGCGGGACCTGGACAAGGCCGACTCCATGATTCGACTGCTGTTCAATGACGTGCAGGCGTTGAAGGACGGGCGCCACCCGCAGGGCGAGCAGATGTACCGCAGGTGGGGCCCCGCCTGCCCTTCCCAGGGGAGCAACTGACATCTGGGCAGCTGGCCCTGCTGACCCCGCCCTCCCCTGCCCACCCCCTCAGGGTTTACCGGCTGCACGAGCGCCTAGTGGCCATCCGCACTGAGTACAACCTCCGGCTGAAGTCGGGCGTGGTGGCCCCAGTCACTGCACCGGTCACTCAGGTGCCCCTGCAGAGACGCCCGGAGCTGGAGGACTCAGCACTGCGCTATCTGCAGGACCTGCTGGCCTGGGTGGAAGAGAACCAGCAGCGGGTGGATGGGGCTGAGTGGGGAGGGGACCTGCCTAGCGTGGAGGCCCAGCTCGGCAGCCACCGTGGCCTGCACCAGTCCATCGAGGACTTCCGCGCCAAGGTGGAACGAGCACAAGCAGATGAGGTGTGCAGGGGCACCTGCAGTTTGGCAGGGGAGGGACCAGGTGGGAGTTGCAGGCTCATACACACCCGACTCTCCTCTGCAGGGCCAGATCTCTCAGGCCATGCGGGGCGCTTACCGTGAAAGTCTGGGACGACTGGAACTTCAGTTTGCCAAACTACTGGTGAGTGGCTGTGGGCGGGGATGTGGGACTCAGGAAGAGGGGGGGCACCCCCGCTGACTCATCCCTGCCCACAGAACTCCTCCAAGGGCCGTCTCCGGTGCCTGGAGAGCCTGCATGGCTTTGTGGCGTCAGCCACCAAGGAACTGATGTGGCTGAACGAGAAGGAGGAGGAGGAAGTGGGCTTTGACTGGAGTGAGCGCAACACCAACATGACAGCCAAGAAGGAGAGCTACTCGGTGAGGGCCAACCCCATGTGGCCACCCTGGCCGCTGCCTCAGGCTCCTCGCTCTGGCCCATCTATGACCATGTCCTCCTCCCAGGCGCTGATGCGTGAGCTGGAGCTGAAGGAAAAGAAGATCAAGGAGATTCAAAGCACCGGGGACCGGTTGCTGCAGGACAACCACCCTGCACGATCCACAGTGGAGGTGGAGACCGCCCTGTGCTGGGGGCCTGTGGGCTGAGGGGGGGTGTCCCCGACCCTGTGTTGGGGATGTGGGACTCTGGCCCTGTGCTGTAGGGGGATTCTCCTCTGTGTTGGGTGGGGTGGGGTAGGATTGTGACCCTGTACTGTGGGAGGTTCTCTGCTGTTCTGGAGAGTGTGAAGGGTTTCTAACCCTATATTTGGATGTGGGGGGGTGTTCCTGGCTTGTGCCCAGGTGGGTGTGGCCATCCCCAGGTAGATGAGATTGTGCCCCAGTAGGCAAGCTTGCCCCAAGGGGGTATGGACAGGTCCCTGGGCATGATCTGTCTGGGTGGGCGTGACCATTCTCAGATGGACATGGCTGTGCCCAAACAGGCATGGCTTTACCCAGGTGGACGTCCTGGGGCCCCTGGCGGCTATCAGCCTGACTCTTCCCTCCTACCACCCCACAGTCCTTCCAGGCAGCCCTGCAGACGCAGTGGAGCTGGGTGCTACAGCTGTGCTGCTGCATTGAGGCGCATTTGAAGGAGAACACGGCCTACTTCCAGGTCAGCTCCTCTCCCATCCCTAGCCCTCCCAGCCCAACTCCAGTCCTGTGGGTGAGGGTAGGTGTCTCTGGCTGGGCCTCCTGTGGCTGCTGTGTGACATCTCCTGCTGTCCCCAGTTCTTCTCAGACGTGCGGGAGGCTGAGGAGCAGCTACAGAAGCTGCAGGAGACCATGCGTAGGAAGTACAGCTGTGACCGCACCATCACGGTCACCCGCCTGGAGGACCTGCTGCAGGATGCCCAGGTCAGCGTCTGGTGCAGGATTGGGTGGTCTTGGCTGGGCAGGGGGGCCCAGAGGGGCCATTTCAGCCCAGTCCAGGGAGAGAGAGGGGGCCCACATCCCGAGGAGTGCTGAGAAGGCTCCTCCAGAAGTGCTGACTCCCAGGACTAGAAGCAATGCCACGGGGCTAACTGGAGTCTCTGGGCTAGAAGCTGACCACTCTGTAGCTGTCCCCATGACTGGGAGTAGGTGGTAGGAACTGTGGTCACCTCCAGTCCTGCAGTTTGGAGGAGGTGGAGGTAAGGGAAGTTGTTGGGCTCTGGGCAGGGGTCAGGGAAGGCCCAGGCTGGGTGGTAACTGCACAGAGATTCCAGGGTGGAGTCTAACCCCCAGCTTGGTCAGCACTGAACAGGAGCCTGCATGGGTGGATGACATTGTAAGGAGATCCAGGACATCATAGGGGCCCATATTCAGGGCTGTGAGTGAACTAGGGTTTGGATGGGGTGGGAGAAAGATCTGTGTGGGCTGCTGGGGCAAGAACAGTAGTGGTTGTATGCTGGACAGTCGCTGAGCCCTGGCTTTAGTTGCCCACCATGCCCTGCCCTGTCCA
Organism: Crocidura indochinensis; assembly: GCA_004027635.1. Taxonomy (NCBI): domain Eukaryota; kingdom Metazoa; phylum Chordata; class Mammalia; order Eulipotyphla; family Soricidae; genus Crocidura; species Crocidura indochinensis. The sequence goes on from PVKC010007538.1 coordinate 28,459, forward strand.
CATCCCCTGCAGGATGAGAAGGAGCAATTGAACGAGTACCGGGGCCACCTCTCAGGCCTGGCCAAACGGGCCAAGGCCATTGTGCAGCTGAAACCCCGCAACCCAGCGCACCCTGTACGGGGCCATGTGCCGCTGCAGGCTGTGTGTGATTACAAGCAGGTGGAGGTGAGTGGGACCCTGGGCACGGGGACATGTGAGCTGGGTGTGTGGGCTGGGTGTGTGGGCGGTGCCATGACAGCTTTGGCCACCACAGGTGACAGTGCACAAGGGGGATACATGCCAGCTGCTGGGCCCCGCGCAGTCATTCCACTGGCAAGTGCTGAGCAGCTCGGGTGGTGAGGCTGCGGTGCCCTCCGTGTGCTTCCTTGTGCCTCCCCCCAACCAGCAGGCACTGGAGGCCGTCAGTAGGTAGGTACTACGGCTGGTGAGGCAGGAGGTTGAGGACTGGAGTGGGCTGATGCCATTGCCTGCCCCTCACCGTGATCTTGCCCTACCAGGCTGGAGGCTCAGCACCAGGCACTGCTCACCCTGTGGCACCAGCTCCATGTGGACATGAAGAGCCTTTTGGCATGGCAGAGTCTCACCCGTGACGTGCAGCTCATTCGTTCCTGGTCACTTGTCACGGTACAGCAGGGCCATCCAGTGAGGGGGAGAGGTAAGATGTGCTCAACTCCCCTGACTCAGCCTCTGCACCCCCACAGTTCCGTACCCTGAAACCTGAGGAGCAGCGCCAGGCCCTGCGCAGCTTGGAGCAGCACTATCAGGCCTTCCTGAGGGACAGCCAGGACGCCGGAGGCTTTGGACCAGAGGACCGACTGCAGGCCGAGCGCGAGTACGGCTCCTGCAGCCGCCACTATCAACAGCTGCTTCAGAGCATGGAGCAAGGTAGGGGCAGTGCCTAGCTGTGGTAGGGGGGTAGTGGGCAGGGTGGGAAGTGACAGGAGTTTCTCCCAGGTGAGCAGGAGGAATCCCAATGTCAGCGCTACATCTCGGAGCTCAAGGACATCCGGC
>PVKC010007539.1:0-29376 GCA_004027635.1 Crocidura indochinensis
GCTTTTGGGTCACACCCAGCAGCACTCAGAGGTCACTCCTGGCTCCACCTCAGAAATTGCTCTGGCAGGCTCGGGGGTGAATACTTTACCCTTGCCTTATATTTGAAAATCGTCTCTAAAGGAAACAACGCAGTTTTGATTTGCTGACATAGGGTAAAATGCCAATAATCTTCTGCCTCTCAGTTGTAAGAGGGAGATGAATCAGAGTAGTGGGGTGAGTGCATGCAAGACTGTCAAGTCTGGGAGGCATTATATGGGATATGGTTGAAAAGGGAGAGGAGTGGATTATAAGGAAGTGGATTTATAGGAGTACTATGGTAATCTGGCTGAGTTTTACTTCTGAAACAGCTCTAAAACCACAAAAGGCTTTAAAAAGACCTAAAATATGAGTGCATTTTCAGTCGACTCCTAAGGTATGAATTTAACTCCTAGGTGAGTTTATTGGCATAATTCATAGTACCCAGGAGCGATTAGCGAAAATAATAGCAGCAGCTTTTGCATGTTTTTCTGTGCCTTAATGTGTATTCTGGGCACTATATTAGATGTTACAAATATAGTAATTCATTTAAATAGGAAACCAAGTTTTTGCTTAGATTATAATAGCCAAAGTTTATTGAGCTTGTACTCTGTGCTATGGTAAATGTTCGTATAATCTCATGACAATCATTTTGTAAAGTAAGAAACCTAGACTCAGGAACAATTGAGTAACTTGCCAAGTGATTTAACTTCAGAGTTAGGGAGCTAGGACTTGAATCCAGAACTGTATGACTAATTCTGGGTTTTCTGGTCATAGTTTATTCCTAGAAGTTTTCTAAAAAGGAATTAAACTGGCTAAACTAAACTGACTTCTTCCCTTTACAAACCAACTCAACTTATATTAACCAGAAAGTAAAAAACCTATAGTTTCGGGAGAACGATCAGAATTTAAAATCTTTTGAAGGAGATATGGGATACATGCTGGGAACAGAGGTGGAGGGAGGACAACACTGATGGTGGGAATGCCCCTCATTCATTGTCACTATGTACTGTAAATAATTCTGTGAAAGATTTGTAATGCATTTTGGTCACAGTAAACATTTATTATAAAAAAGAATTAAAATCTTTTGTTTTGAGAAATAATATACTATACATTACACAATAATAGCAGTGGTTCTTTTTATTTCTAATTAAACAGATCAATGCATGCCAGAATAAGGAAGAAAGGAGTCAGGTGGTTTTTAGCTTCTAATTTTCTTGCTTCATGAAATTCCCATCATTGTATTTGCCTTTTCTTTACTTGCAGCTGTCTTTTTTAAATGTATGGTGCTTTAGTGAACTCAAGCATAGTTAACCCAGTCCCAGTTATACATATCCAGAAAAATTTTAAGATATTGATTCGCAAAGAGGACTTTTCTGCATGCATATCAAAGGGGTATTGTTAGTGATGGGAAAGGTAGCATTAATCAGCACAGTTTGTTGCTCATTTTGAGCATGTGTTTGGTACAGTGAAATCTGAAGAAAATCAGGCATATTTGCATCTGTCATCTTATCACTCCACTGTAGTCATCTTCTACATATTCCACAACACGAATAACAAAGCTTTCTTTCTTGACTTTGGAAGAGGTTGATTATTGTTTGGGGTAAATGGAAATTTTTAGGTATGGAATTTTAGCAACTTAATGTTAACTTAATGCTGGGAATATGAAGTTGGCCTATAAAGGTGGACTTGGAAAATATTACATCTTTAAGTACAAACAATATTTCATGTAATCATTATGTCTTTTATATATCCAATAAGGACATTCAGAGTCCTTCCATCCTTTCTATTTAGGACAGGTTGATAACTGAGTGGAGATGTGAGGGTTAAAGTTAATGCAGGTACCATCCGCCTCTTTCAACACAGTGTATTCCCAGGGTAGCAATAGTCAGGATTGTAGGCCAGGTATGGTTTCCTTTTGCCCCCCTGGCTATCTTTCCCTTTATCTTCCCTTCCCAATCACACCGTTCTACCCTGCTTCCAAACTTGGATAACTGCAGAAAAGTATTCTCACTCCCAGGAGAGATGTCTCAAAGGATCTTTTACCTAGGATGTGAATCAGGAGTGGGTATTTTAAGGATTTTCTATTTCTATACTTTAGCTGACTATTTGGTTGGTAAGACCAATTCCCAGTTCACCCAAGCTACCCTCCTCCCCCACCAAGATACCAAGATATTCTCTCTCTCTTCTTTCCTCTCTCTCTCTCTCTCAGACACACTTTCTGTCTCTGTCTGTCTTTCTCTCACACACACTGTCTCTGTCTGTTTGTCTCTCTGCCTCTCTGTCTCTCTCTGTCTCCCTCTATCTCTGTCTCTCTCTCTCTCTATCTCTCTCTCACACACACACACAAACACACACACACTATTACTCAATTTCTCTGTGGAGTGACCTATTACAATCTAGACAGGGGTCCTTAAACTTTTTAAACAGGGGCCCAGTTCATTGTCCCTCAGACCATTGGAGGGCCGGACTATAGTGAAAACAAAAAATAAAAACAAATTCCTATGCATACTGCATACATCTTATTTTGATGTGAAGAAACAAAACAGGAACAAATACAATATGTGGTCTGTGGGCCGTAGTTTGAGGACCACTGAGCTAGACTAAGCCAGAAGGTAATGTCAAACAGAAATTTTCACACATAATTCATCAGATTCAGGAAAGGAGGAAAGTGATTTTTGGAATATGTTAATAGGAAATCTTTTTTTTTGTCTTCTATGGGGATTGTTAGTGATGATTTTTTTTTCAGTCTGTCATCTCTCATTATTGTTTTCAATTGAATTTTTTTGTATTGGCTACATTTTTTTGGTGTTGGGACCACAGGTATTACTCCTGGCTCTATGCTAAGGAATCATTTCTGGCAGGCTGGAGGGACTATATGGGATGCTGGAGAACTAAATCCAAGTCAACCCGGATGTATGCAAGGCATGCAAGTCAAGCACTCAACCCTCTGTGCTATCACTGGCTCCAATTTCTTGTAATAATTAAATTTTTAAGTTGCCTTTTTATTTTCTATATTGTCTCAAATTGAGTTGTTTTTTTATTTTTTTTTTTATTTTTTTTGGTTTTTGGGTCACACCCAGTAGTGCTCAGTGGTTACTCCTGGCTCCATGCTCAGAAATTGCTCCTGGCAGGCACGGGGGACCATATGGGGCTCCGGGATTCGAACCGATGACCTTTTGCATGAAAGGCAAACGCCTTACCTCCATGCTATCTCCCGGGCCCCAAATTGAGTTGTTTAAAAAGTTTTCTTGGGGGTTGATTCTGACAGTGCTGGAGGAAAATGTAGTACTGGGATCTTACATGCAATGCAAGCACCATACATCATCTCACCAACTATGAGTTATCTCTCTGTTCCTTGAATTGAGCATTGATAAGAAAAAGTATTCCTAATTTGAAGAAACTATAAAACCCAGATATTGGTTACATATTTGTATAAGGTTCACTCATAGATGTTTTCAGTCAAAAGCATTTAGTTAGTATCTGCTCTCAGATCAAGTAAGTGTTATTTCCTTGCCTTCTTTTCTATTCTATTTAAGAATAAATAGGAATCCAATGAATTCTTGATATAGTTTGTGCTCACATGTTGCTGCTAGTAAGGCTAATGAATGGACAAAGCCACACCAATACTAGAGCCTGCAGCAATTCACAGATCTGGAAGGGGCTGGGAACTTGCTTATTAAGCATAATATACTCGCCTTTGCTATTTCATGGGGTCTTTGTTTTTTCACCAGTGTTCAAATTTACCTCACTGAGCTAGAAGTATAATTGGCATATTCATGACTCTAGGCTAATGTATAGTTAACTGAAAAAGATAAAACAAAAGTATTCGTAATGAAATGAAGTTGTAGGCATGAAGGACTGCCTACTGTGTGACAGTTATATGTACATGTTAACTCACTAAAGTGTTATGACAGTTATATGACAGCAATTTGTGATATATTACCCTTATTTTACAGTTAAGAAACCAAGCTTTAAAATAAACTAGGTCAAAGTGATAGTTTAGTGGGAAGGCACATGCTTTACACATGGCCAGTCTGAGCTCCGTCCCCGACACCACATATGGTCCCCATATCTCAGGAGTTATCCCTAAGTGCAGAGCAAAGACTAAGCCCTAAGCATCACCAGATATGCCCTCCAAAAAAAGTGATAGTCAACTTTTTAATCTTATTTTAATATCCTTTTTCAAAAAAATTGATTGATTGATTGATTGGTTGGTTTTGGTGCCACACCCAGAAGCACTCAGAGGTTACTCCTGGCTCTGCACTCAGAAATAGCCCCTGGCAGGCTGGGGAACCATAGGGGGATGCCAGGAATTGAACCAGGTCCCTCCCAGGTTGGCTACATGCAAGGCAAACATCTTACCACTGTGCTATCTCTCTGGCACCTTATTTTAATATTCTTAAAATAAAACCAATAAGATAAAATAGACTTCTTTGGCCTTCTACCTCCTTCTCAGGAAAAAATAAGTTACTAAAGGCCTTGTAGAAATCTTTCTTCTTTTAACTTAACAAACAGAAAGTGCTTGGGTCATTTCAGCTTCCCCCTGGCTGCACTATCACCCACTCTGGAAAATACTAGACTAGATGGAGTCTGGGGTTTGATCTGTCTGACTGAAACGCCTATGATCTTTTGATCTCTTACCAATGTCTCTGTTGAATGAACATGAAGACAGCAATACCTATGGGTGTTTAAAGGAAAAATGGATGGGACCTCCCAAAACAAATGTTGAATAGTAATGAACTTAGGTATAATTTGATTGTAAGAAAAAAGTTTCATACACAAAAGCCATCGGAACAAGATTCAAAAACTTCTTGGTTTTATGAGTGGAAAGATCAGAACTACTGTACCATTTGTGTCAATGAAATAGCTATAGCTTAGAGAGGTTAAGTCATTTATTTAAGGTCACAGCTAATAAGTGGTGAAACCCACTTCTGTCATAATCCTAAGTCCATGTTTTTCTCCTTTGCTAACAGATAATCAGACCTAACACAAGGAGGACAACAATTTGTAGGTGTAACATCATGTTTCTGACTTGAGAATCATTTCTTGTTTTGCTTAGGTCAAGAACCCGATATCTCAGTGGTTCTGCTTCTATCTTCTTCAATTTCTTACTTCTTTTTAATTGTCTTTGTTTGGTTGTTGGGTCTCTGGTGAGGTGTGAGGCCACTTCAACACCAAGTCGCTATGGCTACTTTGGGTAATTACTTTAATCCTATGGCCTCTAGAGGAACTTCTCATCACAAACATCTTGAATTTGATTATCTCATGTTATTTCTGGTATGGGCTTTAAATGCACAGTTATAATTTCTTTCTTTTTTTTTTTTTTTTGGTTTTTGGGCCACACCCGGTGATGCTCAGGGGTTACTCCTGGCTATTCGCTCAGAAGTTGCTCCTGGCAGGCACGGGGGACCATATGGGGAACCGGGGATCGAACCGTGGTCCGTCCTAGGTTAGCACAGGAAGGCAGGCACCTTACCTTCAGCGCCACCGCCCGGCCCCCACAGTTATAATTTCTAAGTGTAATATGCTTATTATGAAATTATTAACTTCTTAATATTTGCCCTTGTGACTTTTTAGGTTTTGTTTTGGGGGTGGTCATACTCAGTGGTGCTTTGAAATTATCCCCAACTTGATGTTCAGGGGTGATGTGATCCCAACCTGTTAAGCCATCTTCCAGCTTTGTATTTTTCTAAGATTCTTACGTTCTGTACTTTTTTGACTCTGATGAAGCTGCCAGTATATGCCATGAACATAATTAACAGATGAGACTAGTGCAGACCAAAGATTTAAATCAAAAGCACTTAGGTTTCTCATTTATTTTACTTTTATTTTTTCCTTGCTTATTCTTAACCTCCTTCCTCTTTCTGTCTCTTATTTATATACCATTTGATTAAAAAATGATCTATATTGGCCGATAAGATAATATGAAAAGAATTAAAATGGCTAGCAATTTTTAAAAAAGGAAAAGGGAAATGAATGTAAAGTGAAAAAAAGAAATCAGGAGAATTAAATGTGGCAAGGTGCTTTGTCTGAAGAATAATAGACCACCTTGCCTTAGTTATTTTATATGATGAAAAAAAGGAGGATAAAAACCTTGACCCATTCTCAGGTGGTTACCAGAATCTCAAAGCCACCTCCCTTCTATCCCAACTCACTATAGCCCAAGGGCCTCTGATTGTGGTGACAGTTGCCAATACAGGATGACATATAAATTAGGCTAAAGTCTCATTCTTTTTATTTCCTTTTGACTTGAACCTGCGTTTCAACCTAGAATTCAGTTGTTTGTCTTTTAATGGCTAGAGCAGCAGTGACACAGAGATGCCACCCTAATGGAGAAGTCTCTGTTTTCATTAACTTGAGTATTAGCAGTATACAAAGGAAGTATTCTAAAGCCAACTTTACTCCCTCTGCCCTGAAATTACAATTGGTTTCTGAGCCAATTGTAATTCCCTTTCACCTTAGTTCTTGAAGGTGGGCACACAGGAACATCAGTCCTTTACTTCCATTTTGTTGGTGGGCCTTCCTACAATGGCTTCTAGCTGGTGTCTCTACCTTAGGACCCTCAGCTGCACCACAAACAGGAAACCAAATGTTTCCACCATTCAAAACTATGTGGACTTGATCTTGAACTAGTTCAAGACCTTTGTCTTCATTGATCAGTTGTCTCCAAAATTGATCTTTTTTTTTTTTGGTTTTTGGGTCACACCCAGTGACGCTCAGGGGTTACTCCTGGCTATGCACTCAGAAGTCACTCCTGGCAGGCACGGGGGACCATATGGGGAACCGGGGGATCAAACCGCGGTCCCTCCTAGGCTAGCGCAGCCAAGGCAGGCACCTTACCTCCAGAGCCACCGCCCGGCTCCCTCCACAATTGATCTTGAACTAGAACTAGTTCAAGACCTTTGTCTTCCCAGTTCCACTTAACCAGTCAGTGGAAGCTTTCCTAGAAGACACACCCCTTCAAAGTATGAAAGCAAGAGAGCATGCCCCCCAAAGCTCCACGCTCCCCCAGATACACACATATACCACATACACACACGTATTCAACATTTCCTCCTTAAAAATACCAGACAATATAACAAACTAACCAGAAGTGAGACCGACTTCACTAAAAAGCTTGTGCCATTTCATAGCTCCTCCCTCATCTCCTCTTGGTAGGTGGGCTTGCATAAGTCACTTTATCTTCTGTGAGTTCCATATCATTATTCCTTATTCTTTGGCTGTTACTTGTGAGTTCAAACTGGGAGACACCTGTGAAGGCACTTGTAAAATAATGCAACCTGAAAATAGGAAAGGCCCTTTCCCTCTCAGTACTCTTTGCTCTCTCATCCTAGACTAACAGATGGATTAAGGGAGAGAAAAAAGAAAACAGGTATCTGTTCCTACTTTGGTCCTGTTATGTAACTCCAAGTAGCTAATAGGAGACAGCATATGAGAAGGAAACTGGAGGGGCCCGGGAGATAGCATGGAGGTAAGGCGTTTGCCTTTCATGCAAAAGGTCATCGGTTCGAATCCCGGTGCTCCATATGGTTCCCCGTGCCTGCCAGGAACAATATCTGAGCATGGAGTCAGGAGTAACCCCTGAGCACTGCCGGGTGGGACCCAAAAACCAAAAAAAAAAAAGAGAGAGAGAGAGAGAAAGAAACTGGAATAGCAATTTAGATTTATTAAGTGAGTGCTAGATACTAAGCATTTTGTGTTTGTTATATCATTTAATCCTGACCACAATCTTAGGAGATAATGGTACTCCATTTTTTCAGATGAGAAAAGCACAGCTCAGGAAGTTGAAAGTTCTTGATTAGAGAGGTCATGCAGTTGTCAAGCGGCCAAGCTGTCTGTGTCCCTGCGCTTGTGTAATACATGCCACCGTCATTTGGGACAAGAGACCTTCACAGAAAGGGTTCCTCTTGTTCTCTCTGTTTCATCCTGAGTCGTGAACATGTCTGTGTAGGCTGAATTACAGTAAGCCTCAGAAATAGCTACAAGAATAATGAAAGCAGTTTTAGTGGTTCTGGAAGATTACAAATGAGAGCCTTTAGTTCAATATTTGAAAATGTCAGGGTGATTTTTGAAATTGTTTGAAAAAACGGCCCACTTTTCTGAGTGGCAATGGGATAAAATGGAAAGATTCTTGTGTTTCTCGTTTAGTTCTAACTTACTCCGTGAATCAAGCCATTCTGTGCCTCAGGTTGTTGTGCTTACAAGAGAAACCTTAACTATTGCTTTCCAGTGTTGTGTGTGTTATAAACCACCCCATTAGCTGTTAAGATGTTAGTAAGTTGGCAAGTAAAAAGCTATGCCAATTAAGGCTATTACTATGGTCGCCCAGAAGATAAGACATTTTAAACAGGGAATTTCTGAGAATAAGGTGAATACTAAATCCTAGTGATACGCCAGCTTTGCTTTCTAGTCTGCTTTCCAGATGTTTTGTTCAGTTATCTATGTATATCTCAACAAAAGCTGATTAACTCTCTCAGACATCAGTGTCTAACTGTTATTAATGCTCAAGCTGATCAAATTATAATGTCACAGATCCTACTTGTGCTGTTAATATTAGATTTTGAATTCCGGTCTATAATATATTATTTTTTCTCCATGCATTGGAAAAATTGGTTAGCAGAGTTCATAAGAAAGTTTAATTATCAGCCTGTTTGTGAAAATAGCGAGAGTGAATCATCGTTCAGAATGAACTAACATTTCTCAGGATTGAATTTGTTCTTCTGTATCTTGAGCAGCCAGTCACATAGGAACCTTGTGTTTGGGAAGCTGATGTCTGTGTGCTGCCCACTTGAACTGCACCATGTATTAAACTAATGACATAAACAGCAGATTTTTAAAAGCAAAGAGGAAGAGGAGGTGTAGGGTATTTATGCATTTGTGTATGTTTGTCTGTGTCCTCCAGCAGAGTATGGAAGAACTGCTATAATTTAGGACTGTGCTCAGTAACGTAGGCTAGTGATTAAGAGCTAGACTGCCTGTGTTTGCAGCCCGGCCACACTACTTTCTAGCTGTGTAATCGTCAAGTTCTTACCTTTGTTGTGCCATGTTTGTTCTTTTCCTTTCTATGTAAAACAGAGCTATAAATAGTACTGTTATGAGCATCAGTATATAATACACTCAAAACAGCATCTATCTTGTAGTACTGTCGTTCTTATAGTAGTTTTGGGATTATCGGTATATTGGTCCAATTTATAGGTGAGGAAATAAGCACAGAAAAGTTAAGTAACTTGTTCAAAATCATGGAGCTCCTACATAGTAAAGCAAAGTGAAACCCATGTCCAATCAACTTCAATCGTGTGTGTGTGTGTGTGTGTGTTTAGAATATGGTATAAAACTCAAGACCTCATTTATGTGAGACTTGTGCTCTGTTTTTAAGTCATCCCTGGCCCAGTGTCTCAAATTTGTTTTTGTTTTTGTTTTTTGACCACACTGGTGATGCTCAGGAATACTCCTGCCTAGGCACTCAGAAATTACTCCTGGCTTGGGGGACCATATGGGATGCTGGGGGATTGAACCACGGTCCGTCCTAGACTAGAACAGGCAAGGTACATGCCTTATTGCTTACACCACCACTCTGGTCCCAAAAGTCTCAATTTTTAACTGCATTTTTATACTGCTTCTCAGGCTCATATGCTTGATTCAATATAGATTATATACATATGTATACCTAAAAGTATGTGTGATTCATACAGCCATACAAAATTAGGTTTGGTTTTGCTCCATGGTTCTCTGTGAAACTCCTTGAATGCTGATTTCCAATACATAGTGAATAAGAATTTGTATTACTTGTGCCAATATAAAAATGTCTTTAAATGTCTGACCCTCACCTCAGAACACATCTGTCCTGCATCTAGAGTACTTCTGTGTGTTATCTTGTGAAAAACAGAATCATAGATCATCATAGTGATAAAAGACCTTAGAAATATTCTCTAGTGTCCTTATTTTACTGGAACTATAAATCAGAGTTGGGCCCTTGATCCCACAGCTTAGAATAATTATATACTGAGATGGTAGTTAGTTCTATTTCTAAAGTTATGCCCCCAATATGTTTAATAGGTGAAATGTCTTGTTGTTTTAAAGAATTCTATGACCAAAGAAACAGAAACTGAAGTGAACCAAATTAAGAACAGTTTCTTTTTTTTTAAATCACTACTTTGCTGCATCTGTTTTATATAAGGAAAATCTTAGAAAAATTATTTAATATTTGTTTATAAAAATTTGATAATGATAGTATAACTCTTCCACCATTTTGTGGATTGTTTGTTCTAAGCCAGAGGGAAAGAATGGCACTTGTTAGGAATAAGTTTAGGGGTAAAAGAGAAGGAGTGTGGGACACTTCCTACCTGATGACTAACATTTCTATCACTAGAAAGATGATTGGCGGGCTGAAGCAATAGTACAATGGGTAGGACATTTGCCTTGCATGGTACTGACTCAGGTTTGATTCTCAACATACTTGTGGTTCCCTGGGCATGCCAGAAGACCATATGACCATAGAGCCAAGAGTAATCCTTGAGCACCACCAGGAGTGGGCATCTGCCCAAAAAAAGAAAAAGGGTGATTGTGTCCTTCCTCTTCTGTACATGGGTGGCTATTAGAGAGTGAGGCATCCTAGGTCAGTCTGACTCCCAAGAGGAACAAAAAAGGATGCCATATGGATCCATATTTCTAGCAGACACATACACACACGCACACACCACTACTCCTTTTTCTTGAAAATATCTGACTTGTGAGCATGATTTAAATTATGAAATATTTGGTTTAATTATTGTCAGGATGACATTTCATTTATCATTACTCAAAAGAGCTGAGTCGTTAAAAGGTATATGTATTTTGTGATTCTCACACACACATGCACATACACACGCACACACACGCACACACACACACACAAAAGGGCCCTCTTTCACCTTAATTCTGTATCAGGAAGCTAGTTACACTTGCTTGGTACAACAATTTTGAATAAGCCTTATTTTCAAAAAGAATCTGTAAAGAAGAAACTTTCCTCCTCATTTCCTACCCTACAGACCTGTTGAGGGTTTTTTGTTTGTTTGAGGGATCCTTTCCCCTTGTTTCTTACCTACAAGCTTAATAGTGATGAAAATTAAAAGCATACATTAGCTTATTTCTTATATTTTGAATAATTCTGGGGAATTTCTTTCTTTTTTTATTTTTTAGAATGTACTGAACCATCAGACTGGATAAGCATCATGTCTGATCCTTGATCAGTGACCTCCTGAGTGAGGGGGCAAGCTATTCATTACTGCATTTCACATAGCCAAAAATGTAAGGTCAAAGAACCCCAAGTCCTTATCTCATAATTGATATACCAACAAAGATGTTTAGAGAAAGACCTTCTTTTGCTCAAATATGACATCCTGACTTATCTCTGCACAGACATGTTATTTATCTCACCTTCTTCACTGAGGGCCATGCGTTTTCCTTTACTTAAATATAGTCTGTCCTAATAGATATATATATTTGGTTGCTAATATGAAGCCTCTGCCTTTCACATAAGCTATCTCATTTAATATAAATCCAACAAGATATCAGAAACCTCCATGAGCACTTTATAAGAATAGTGTCTGGTAGGAGTTTTAGAAGCCATTGTTTTAGTACCTACTAAATACAGCAGTTCCTTTCACCCACAGACATTTCACCGACAATCTCACTTTGCCCAAAGGCTAATTACAGTGTATGTAATTAGTATAACCTGCTAACTTTTTATACCTCTTCTTCTGTTGCTAAACTGTCTTGTAATATCAGCTGCACTTCTGGAATCACCTGTTGGTTTCATCCATTCTGGGTCAGGAATCTTGACTCTGACAACCAGATCATTGTTTCATGTAAGAGTAAGCTAATAATTTATAATTCTGGTTCATTTCTCAGGCTCTCTGGGAGTTTGCCAAAGTCTTCTCTTTTGTTTCAATCCTTGTTAAAAATATTTTTAAACGTATGACTATTCTTTTCTGTCTGCAAGAATATTCTGAACATAATTTAATGTTCCTTCAATTAAGGATCTTTCTTTGCCCCAGGGTCATCAGTCTGAATGTTTCTTTGTATGTGTTAAATGCTGAAGGTAAGATAGTTGTCACTGAGGCTTCTTTTGTCCCTAGTATATTACCTGGCATATTTTTTCCCTTCAGCTATTTTATCTTTTAAACTAAGAACTTGATACTAGCTTTTTATCTTATGAATCACCTTTCTTTCCAGAACAGACAAAAGGAAAATAGGGTTCAAATTGGTTCGGCTTTCACATTTATTGTGGTTTATTATTGAAATGTATATTTGAAGATATGGCTTTTGGAGAAACTGATTTTATAGGACAAGCCCAAAAAGGTTAAAGAGAAGAAAAGGCCCTTTGAGAACTTTTTTTTGGACTTTCTTTATGAAATCATGTAGCTTTGAGAATGATCCTTACTGCTTTAGGGACTGCTTGAAATCATTGTTCATATTCTGAATTTCCATGTGTTATACTTCAGTAACAGAGGTACTGTTTTCCCTCACATTGAACAGTTTGGTTCATCTTTTCTGATGTCAAGAAACTATTAAAAACTTGCATGGAAGGAGAAATGACACAGTGGTAAAGGTGCTTGTTTTGTGCACTGCTGACTCAGCCAGATTCAGTCCCAGGAACTCCCATGTGGTTCTGAAACCCACCCAGAGGGATCCCTGAACAGTCAGTGGTAAGCCGTGGGCACCATTGGGTGTGAATAAAAGCAAAAAAAAAAAAAAAAAAAGTAAGCTTAGTAGTTAATCTTTGGTCACAATAGTAGTAGTACAGCAGGGTAGGGTCCTTGCCTCCTACATGGCTGCTGACCCAAGTTCCTTTCCTATCTCCACATATTGTTCCCTGAACAATACTAGAAATGATCCCTGAATGCAAAGACAGGAACAGCCTTGAAAACCACCAGGTATAGCCCAAAAGCACTAAGAAGAAAAGCAAAGGAAGAAGCAAAACAAAAAGAAAACTCTGTATGGGTCTTGAAACTAGGTGAACTAGAATTTTAGAATGTGAGGCCTCTGGACATCAATCAGTCCCCTTGCTTATAAATAGCACTGGTAAAGTTTCCATATTAGAATTATTTTAGGGAATAAATAATCGAAAGCACTGAGGCAGAACTTAAATGTTTATTCCACAAAAAAAAGAAAAAAAAGATAAATATGTGTCAAGTGAGTGGATGGGAAGAATCCTTTCATGATATATGTTTGACACAAATCACCAATCTATATTTTAAATAATCTACAGTCATATTTGTTCTTTATTCCTCAGTGACTCTGAAGGTAAAAAAGAGCACCTAGTAGAATGATTAACAAATAGTAAACTTAAAGAAGACTTTTGTATACTTTTGTTACTTTTCATTCATGTAATAAATTCATTCATCCAATTTATTCTGTGCAGATTTATTGGAAACCTACTCTCTGACAGACATTGATCATACTAAGATACCAAACCCCGCTGTTAAGATCCATTGAGAAATATATTTCATTCAAAAAGCTAATATTAAGTGCCCACTTCAAGTGGGCCAAGTGTTTTACTTGTGGCCAACTTGATGCCACATGATAAGTTCTTATCTTCTGCAAAATTGTGTTTACTTAGGAAGCTAGAAGGTAGCCTCTGGACATAACCAAATACTAGCTCAATCTAGTTTTAAAGATTTTGAAAATTCATAATTAAAGATACCTGAGTTTCATCTTTTATAATGTTGTTTGTTGGCAGAGATTAGACACGCTCAAAATTTCAAATGTCTAAAGACTTCTGTTTCTCTTCCAGAGCTATAGGTAGATCTTCTATGCACATTCTATGGTAATAGACTCAATGTAGAAATAATATTAAAGTTCAAATTGAAATGAACAACCAATAGTATTGGAAAGTGATATCTGTCAACCAAGTACCAGCTTTTTTCCAAGGAATGGAAATTCATACTCTCTCCTTACGAGACATTCTTGTCTATAACCCAACTCTCACATTAATCTTTCCAGCTTAAAGTCAGTTCAAGCAACATATTAGAAAAGCTTTGTCTTCTCGCTATTATCATACATAATCACATACTTCTATCATTGTTGATTCAGAGATTTGATTTTCCTATTAGACCATGAACTCCTGGCTTCTTTCTTGGCCTCTAGTTTCCCAATCAATAAAAGGGGTTTAAAGATGATTGATATTAATGTGCTTTCCAAGACTACCATGTACTAGTTGGATAGGCACAGTCATGGAGATAGGAGATATTGAGGTATGTCTTGTAATTTAATAAAAAGAACAAGGTCTTAGCACTAGCACTTAAAAATCCAGATCAAGTCTCTGGCATACTGTCTTATGTCAGAGCATATGGTTAACATACAGATAAAAACATATTTAAGAAATTAGTGCCCAGCAGAAAGTACATGGACTCTACTGCAGGTTGAGTCTGGCTACTTATTTAATTGCATATAACATTGGGTATGCTATTTCTCTTTTCTGGACTTCAGTTTTCCCTTCTATATAACAAGGATAGATATAAATGATTTCAAAAGTCTTGACTATCTAAGTAATGATGAATTTAAGTACTTAGTCCATTATAATCACCTAATAAATATTGCCTGTTAGTTATATCTTCTAAATTAGAAATCAGCATAAAATCACTAATTGTAAGCATTGAATATAAAATAATAATTTAGAACCTTTGAGTCTTAACATTACCTCTGTTCTTGAGGATCTGACTTAAGAACTGCTACAGTAGCTCCTGTAAATGTTGCTCTGGCCCATCTGAATTCTTATAGTTACAGCCTTCTCACCATCTAACAAGATAGCCCTCTGCCTTATAGAGCCATAATATCATTATTTTGTCCTTTCTAAAATTGTCTCATTGCCTCATCCTAATGTTCTTCCTTTAGAAAAGAAAAGAGCTTTTCTAATATGCTGTTTAAACTGACTTTAAGCTGAAAAGATTAATATGAGAGAGTTGAGCCATATTCAGACAAGTGTTTTATAAGGGGAGAGAATAAATGTCCATTTCTTAGAAGAAAACTGGTATTCAGCTGACAGATAACAAGTCTTTGCTTGTTCACTCTGATGACCTATCAAATGTTAGAAGGGACTTTGAGCTCATTTTCTTACTTCAGACTTCTGCATGCCTTTTCTTTTAGTTAGTTAGTTAGTTAGTTAGTTAGTTAGTTAGTTAGTTAGTTAGTTAGTTAGTTAGTTAGTATTTTGGCCCATGCCCTGAGATGCTCAGGAGTTACTCCCAGCTATGTGCTCAGAAATTGCTCCTAGCTTGGGGGACCACATGAGATGCAGGGGGATCGAACCTCAGTCTGTCCTAGGTTAGCTGCGTACAAGGCAAATGCCCTACCACTGCACCACCACTCCTGCCCCTCTATGGGTCTTTCTTATGTTTCTCACATTTCTATATCTGATATGTGAATCTGGTGTCATATCTTTTTCCCCATAGTTGGTGGACACCAGTGAAGGCCCTAAAACATAGAGATCTTCCTAGTCTCTGTTTTTGACATAAAGGAGATTAAGGATGGTTAAGATTAATATGCATGCAATTAGATAATATTAACTCACTTACAAATATTGACTAGATTACTAGACTTACTATGATTTTTTGACCATTGGTAGATTCTTGGGTTACAGAGATAAAGTATTATGTTGGTCTCAAGTTTCCCTCATTCTCCTTGACAACAGAGCCATATAAAGAGATGGTTTATATCTTACCTGTAAGACTGAGGGAGCAGGGATCTGGCATAATTTTAGTTATTTTGGGTATATTTTTAGAAGCATAATTTTAAAAAATGTTAATATTAGTGTTTTAGGAATACATTGTCACTGCACCACTCACAACCAAAAGTGCTTTGAAGAAACCAATCTCAGGGTGGTTCCATCCTTTTTACAGTCCCGTGACAGGTATTATGATGATCTGGTCCTACTACACTTATATATTGTTCCAACATGCTAATCATGCTTCTGCCTTTGCCCAGGAGACCTCCCTCTCCCCCAAAAGCCCTTCCCTTTTCAGTAGGGAGGAACTGGCTACTTCCTTCCCCTCCAATCTCTCTTATCAACCCATTTCCACTCCTACCAGGGAGACCTTACATGACCACTCTATTTTAATAATGAGCCTTTATCTCTCTACACACTCATTTTAATAATGCACCTTCATCTCTTTACCCTCATCTTTCCTCTTCTCTACTTTATTTTCTTTCTAAAACTCATCATCTGAAACTTTTAACTTTGTGTTTTCTTGTCTCAATCCCACACACCTAAACAGAATATAAATTCACTAAAGACTGAAACCAAGATGTTTTGTTCTATGATTATTTCTGTGACTGAACTATGTCTGGTACATAATGAATGTTCAATAAGTATCTTGGAAAATTAATATAGTACATTGGCCCATCATTTAAACTGGAATATCGACTGTTTAAAACAGTTTTGATATTTTCAAAATTCTGATATTATCAAAATATCAATTTTGATATTATCAAAATTCTGGTCCTTCTTCAAAGTCTTAACTCAAATTCCTCTACTTTCTAAAATCCTCTCTTACTCTGCTCAGTCAAAATCATTCTTTATCTTCTCTTTCCTACATGAGGCTTTAAAAGAAAATTTTTGGGGAGCTGAGGAGATCACTCAGTGGTCAGGAAATGAATATATGAACTCTGGCCCCACATAGTCTGTCCACCTGACAATCACTGCTGGGTACAGCCCAGAAGCTCTTGAGTTCAAGTTGAGTCTTGAACCATCTGGCCTGATTGAGTATTTCCAGGAGTGTCCCTGGCTTCTCTGAAGACTCCTTGAAGGACCCATAAAAGAAATAAAAGGCTCTGGTAATTTTATTGTTTTGGGTGAATTGTAATTAATCCTCCTATCTCTCTTCTCTAAATCTCTCCAAAATTAGGAACAAATTTTTAGTTATTTTGGGTCCTACTCATGGTGTTGACATGTAGTAATGGATGCCAGGATAGAATTTGTCTGCCAATTACACTTGATGTGCTCCAATCTAAATTAAAAGAATGAGAAACATTCTCTACTTCAAGGAGGTTGGTTCCTCAGAGAGGAAATAACAGCTATGTCAGAGCATGGATAAGAAAGAAAAGCAGACAACATCCATGAAGTATCTTTCTTGCTAGGCCTTTTACATGCATGTCTTTTAATCCTAATAGCATCTTGAAAAAAGGGTCATTTTACAGATGAAAATGCTGCAGGGGCCAGAGCAGTGGTACATACAAGAAGGCATCTGCCTTTTGTGCGTTAGCCTAGGATGGACAGTTGATCAATTCTTCAGCGTCCCATATGGTCCCCAAGCCAGGAACGATTTCTGAGCGCATAGCCAGGAGTAATCCACGAGTGTCACCGGATGTGACCCAAAATAAAAAAAAATGCTGTAATGAAAAAAAGGGACAGAATAGAAATACAAAGTGATGGCATAGAAATAGCTAGTATTAAGAAACTCTAAAAGCTTTCCCATCAAAATTTCCCTTCCATATTACTATGGAAGTTTTCTCAAAAACAAATGAAAAAAGGCATTGGAAAGTTAATTTAATTTTTCCAGGTCATACAACAATAAACTAAAGAACCAAAAGTCATCCATAGCTGGCCAACTCTAACTCTTTATTTCCCTTGCTCTTCCTCATCCTCATACTTTATCATTTCTCTTACTTCCATGTGCATAGGACTTGCCTGACATCTTGTTGAATTGCGGATTCAACAAGATCAGCAAGAGTCAACAAGATTCAAGAGGTCTAGAATGGGGCCTGAGAAATCTATTGTTCTAACAAGTTCCCAACTGTTGAACATGATGCTGGCACACAGACAACATTTAGAGTAGGAATCCTTTATACCAGATTTACTTTTAAGTAATTGTATGAGCTAAAAAGGAAAAGGAATCATCTATTTGTTGACTGAACTAGCTCTGAGTTTACAGAAGTAGCCCAACTCAAACTGCACTGCCTATGTAAATACCTCTAGGGATAGGATGGGAGGGAATAGGGCCACTGGTACTTTAGAATCTCAAAGCCTCCCCAGTCCATTATTAAAAGGGGGAAGAGATCCCAAAATGCAGGGTTTGTCGGCGGCACCTTCAAACCTAGACATAGGAAGGAGAAGAAGCAGAGCCAGAAGAAACACAGGATGGGGGTGGCCAGGGCCAGGCCTACAGCTGCAAAGTGAATCCTCTTCTCCAGCTTGACAAAGAAGAGGTTGTGCTAGTTAATCATATGTTTTAGAAAGACTTAGATGAGACCAAAGGGTTGCATGACAGGGCAGGTGATGCTATAGACCATGATGACAGTGAAGTCACAAAGTATCCAGGCATACATGGCTTCAAACTCATACTCCCAATTCATATTTCTTGGATACTTATTTACTTGCTGCCAGATACTGCTGGGACTTGCAGAGAGGCTAGACTTTGGAAAGAGAAAACGTCATCTGAGAGTCACAGCTCTGGAACCTGCTTACTGGTTAACTTTGGGAAGGTTAGTGAACGTTTCCTAGCCTGATTTCTATATCTGCACCATGAATCTGACAATACTCCTTCACACAAGAATGAATATTTTTTCCATTTTGGTAATATGACAGTCTATTTAGCACAGTTCAGGCACAAGGTAGACATTAACTAAATCCTAGTTGCTTTCCTCTCCATGTCAATGTAACTAATCACCACAGTGATTCTTTGGGAGGCTTATCCCCCATTTTACCAGATAAGTAAACAGCCGATTGAAGCTTAAGTGACTTACCAAGGTTCTGCAGCAAGTCAGATTTGATCTCCACACATGTATATATGCAGTAATGGCTACAGATCTCTGGCCTTATTGTGTGTGGCAGCAGATTTCCAGAGAGTAGACAGCAGGATCTGCATCTCAGAACTAACAGGAAGAGTTGAGGGATTTGAAACAGGCAATGGTTAACCCAGCAAGTGGATTATTGCCACACAGGTGATCTTGAGGTGACTGGAGATTTCATCATGTGCTTTGAAGGCAAAATTTCATCCTGAGCTAGGGGTTCTAAGACCCATAAAATGTCCTTATTCAATTCAGAACTTTCATCCACAGCAGCTACCCATCTGGCCACCCCCTTGGGCATCATTTGCAGATGAGGGGGTAGCAGTTAGGTTTGTGGAAAAGTCTATTTTTGAAGAGAAAAAAAGCCAAATGTGCAGGTTGGCACTGCAGAAATGCTGAGGCTTCTTCCAGCCAGCCCTGAATGAGGCCAAGTTCTCTGCTACTGCCATTAGCCAGGTGAATAGCAGGAATAACCTCCAGGATTTCACAGCACAAGAAAACAATGTCTCTCAAAATGAGTGGGGAAATGAAGGGTTATAAATACTTATGATCTTGACAATTTCTAGAGCTTTAATATAATGAAAATTATATTAGCTCAAGCCATTGAAATAATTTACCTTTTCTTAAATGATTTCAAAAAATGGGAGACATTTCAGACTTTACAACAATAGTCCATAGCAGTTCAAAAGGGTTATGGAGAAAGGTACAAAATTTGGAATCAAAAGATTTAGATCAAGGACTTAAAGGATGAATTGAGCCTACCACTTATTTTTCTAAATAGTTTCATTGAAACAGAGCAAGCAGTTCATGTGTTTACTCATTGTTAGTGACTGCTTTTTTTTAATATTTTTTATTTTTAATTATGAGAACAAAGATGCAAAGAGAGAGGACAAGGTAAGATTACAGAAGGACAATCACAAGTAACATAATTCTCAGAATAAGTCCCCTTGCTGATATGTTAACTTTGAACTTTTGGTCAACAAACATTAAGATAAATAAAACAGAATCCATGTACAATTACTTTGTTTGTCAAGTCCCCAGATTATATTATTATAATTATTATATAATTATATACATTATAATGTTTCTTAACAGCACACGAGGCTATCTAAAGCCATAAAACTTAAGTAACTCCTTAAACATTAGAGGCAAACTATTTTTTAACATTTCCATGTACATGCATATTAGTTTAAGTTAGCCTCAAAAATTTAAGTGGGTTTTTTGTAAGGATTAGAGTCAAAGGAGCACAGTAAAAAACGGTGTTAGAGTGGTAATTGTTGTTTGCATAGGCCCACCAAAATATGAGGGGCATGGAAAGAAATAACCATGGCCTAAATACAAAGAGACCCTATCCCTGAAGTTTTCTGGCATAAGACCAACTCTAGGCTCCAGGCAAGCTAGATAGTCCAATCGGTGACTGCTTTTTACACTACGATGGCAAAGTTATCCTGACATAGATCACAGGATCCATCAAGCTTAAGTTATTAATCATATCTCTGTATTTTTCTGTGTACACAAAAATGTAAAACTGTACATTTAAAACTTAAAATACAAATTTAAAATACAAAAACTGCACATTTAAATCATGATATATTACCCCCAAAACACTTCCTCATTATACTTTCTTCCACTACTCAGTTTCTGGAAGAAATGAGGCTTAATTTTTTATATTTTCTACTAAATCTACTTAATTTCTACTTAATCCTCACTCAAGTGTTTAAAAAGAGAATGCTCTGGGCCAGAGCGGTAGTGCAGTGGTAGGGTGCTTGCCTTGCATTGGCTGTCCCAGGACAGACCTCAGTTTGATCCCCAAGCCAGGAGCGATTTCTGAGCCTATGGCCAGGAGTAGCCCCTAAGCATCACTGTGTGTGGCCCAAAGACAAAAAAAAATGAGAGAATTCTCATTCTATAAAGTATTTAAAAAAATAGTTAAAGAGTTGGATCCTCATAGCAGCAATATAATTTTTTGGTGGTGGTTGTCTTTTTGTTTTTTGGCTGGAGGATATAGAGCCATCAATGAGCAGGGATACTCCTATCTGTATACTGAGGGATCATTTCTTTTAGGGCTCAGAGAACTATCTAGGGTGTCCTGATTTGAACTCTAGATGGCTAGGCAAGTGCTCAAAATATATATTGCTCCAGTCCCCAATATCAATAATTTTTTTATCAGAACATGAACAAACAACTAACTACCCAAAGGCATATGATAAATAATGACAGCTTCAGATGACAAACCCAGTAGTTGAGATTGAGAGCTTTTACAAATAATTGTCACATATAATTCCTTTCAGCAGTCTACTTGCAATATTTATCATGAATGAATAAGTGTTTGCTCAGAAGCCCTTATCTCTGGATCTTCTTTGATGACACTCAAGCTAATACAAGTGGTCATAAAATATTTTTGTTTAAGCAGCCACCACCATATAAACAGCTTAGCTTCACTAAAAAAATTACTTTTTTACTCAACTTTGCTGGATTTCTCCTGTGACAGCAAGACCTTCATGAAGATACCTGATCATGGACCAGGTGAACCACAGGCAGTTTTTCCATGCTATCCAGTTTATCTTTCATCTTTCAATTCACAAGCTGGTCTTTCCACTTTGTCCTGTTGTTCAAGGCAGGGGGATCTATTTCACAGTTGTCTGTTCATTATTATATATCAAGGGCAACCTCTGCTCTTTTTTCCCTCTTCTTTTCTGAAATGATGTTCATTTGGTTTTTAGTTTTCCCCAAGGGACCCTCTTTATTGATGTTAAATGCATTCTCTTTCTAAACCTGGAGCCGATGATGATAACACAGTTGTGCTAATTGTAGTCATATAGTAAGGTGATGGTGGGTTTGGGACCAATACAAGCAGGTGGGTAGATGTGACACATCTTGCTCAACCTAAGTCCTTTCCTTCATTTAACCTCCAGGACCATCCTAGAATATGAATGTGTTTCCTTACCCCCAAAAGAAATCGTCTAAAACACAGAATGTTTAGTTCATTCGTGGAATATAAAGAAGTGAAAGAAGGGAAGTACAAATGACGAATAGCAACAGATCCTGAGCATGGTCAGCCAAACCAAGTTTGTCAAAGAAATCAGTGGGGCTAGAGAGGTCTTCAGATATTTGTGAAGGGATGCTGGTACTGTGGTGGTGGATGTGGTATTATTGACAGTATTGTAAAGCATTGCTTAAAATAAAAATTGAAAAAAATATAATCAAAGTGTAGAATATGAAACTAACACCCACTATATTTTTTAGATGTCCTTAAGTACATAATTAGAAGGCAAGGACCATGTACCACAGGTGAATTTCTCCACATATATTCTCTCAGTATGGTGAATCATGAACTGTTTGGACTTAGGTCCTATGTTCACAATAAAGTGGTGCATGTATTTTATTTTTACACAAATTTAATTTGATATCTCAATCATTTGACTAGTTTCCTATAACTTGTGCATAAAGTTTATCATTGAGATAGTTTTGCTCTAAAATTGTCCTTTAGGGCCGGAGTGATAGCACAGTGGGTAGGGCACTTGCCTCGCATGAGGCCAATCTGGATTCAATCTCCAGCAGCCCTTATGGTTCCCTGAGTCAGCCAGAAGTGATTCCTAAGCACAGAGCCAGGAGTAACCCCTGAGCACTGCCAGGTGTGGCCCTCCCCCCAAAAAAAATTGTCCTTTAAAGAAATGAAGTTGGTATATGACCATTTAAAGAAATAATTGTAAGAATAGTTTAGTAATTTTAAGGCATCTCTAATATACAAGGTAAATAGGACTGATAAATTTGCATGGTGAAAATGGATTTAATTAGGTGAATTTAGTAGACTTGATGAAGTGGATTCAATTTAAAAGAAATAAAAATTTTAATTTGCAAAGTTTCTAGTGGATCTTATTATGTTGTGGGTCTTGATAGGATCTTGTCATTCACACACACACACACACACACACACACACACACACACACACACACAGAGTAAAATGAAGAGTGGGACAACAGCAGTACCTGGATAGGGCTCTTGTTCCCTCCTCTTCCTTCAATTGCTAATTCTAGCTCCTGAAGGAGGGACCTAGCAGAGTTTTTCCCTGCCTTTCATATTCAAGTCCTGTTATTCTAAAACAAAGGATTATCCTAATAGGAAGGATGGCCACTTGAGGTTTAACCATTTTGAGAACAAAGATTACTATTGAGTTTTCTCCTGATTCTCTTTGCTTCCTCCTATAAAGGATAACCAAGTTACCCATTGCCTGATCCAGAACCCAACTTGTTTTCCCAGGTTCCCTCCTACAACCAACACAAACACAGACATGTACCAGCAAAACAGAAGCTGTTGGGAAATTTTTTTGGCTGCTGAAATGGGCTCCTGTCACCAGGACATGGCAGGCTTTTTGTTGTATTGTCTCTCAGCCCTGGCCCCAGTACTCCAAAGAGAGCTTTATGTAATCAGTCTTCCTGACATGCAAAAGTCCTGTCATTTTCCTCCCCTTCGGTTCTGCTGCCGCCTACAAATCAATAACATTGCCTAGGAAGTTCAAGCTGATTTTGCAGCCACCCGAAGCTCTGTTTCTTAAAGGGTATGTCAGAAAATGTAAAGTTTCCTAATGATATTTCTGGCTGATGACACATGGCAGAGCTGATGGACTATTTATAATCAGTGGCACGATCGCAAGCACATTATTTTTATTTCACTTAGGGGGGAGCCCTGTCACTTGCCACCTCTCTCCGCAGACAAGTTGATGCCTTCTCCACCTAAAGTAGCTAAACCCTTATTGCAGAATCCATTTTCACTTGCTCCTTGTGTTAGGAGCTCCCTAGGTCTTCCCAGTAGATAAACACCCCCCCCCCCTTTTTATTGTTCTCAGACTAGGAGTGAGGAGGGCAACTAATGATTTGTAGCAACTACTTTAAATTCTGGCCTTGCCTTTACTGTAAAGGTCTCAGGTCTTTGCCGCTCAGATGCTTCTGTATACCTCACAGTGTGAGCTATTGGCTGGCAGGACTAAGGCTGCAGACATAGCTTTCACATGCGGCACTTGACCCAATATTATAGAATAGCTATCTTTGGTCGAGCAGCTACTATGTTCCCAGAAATGTACGTGACAGGCATTTTAAATGTCATCTCATTCAAGCTCTCAAAATTATCTCTTTCAACTAAATGACTTCTCCCCAGAGTCATACCACTAATAAAGAAAGGCCCAGGGATCAAGTATGGGTCTTTTCTGCCAAACAAGCTGCCCTCTTTCTACTCTCCCTTGCCCCATCTCTTCCAGAATGCATATGCACTTGTGTGTACCTGGTATGGCTATGCAAGGAAACTTAGTTGGGTAGTTTCTATTTGTTTGAGGTAGATATAGAGTGAAAGCTAAAAAAAAAAACTGAACCCTTTCAGCCTGGGGTAAACCCTAATATAAAGGAAACCATGTGGTAGAGCAGAGTTTTTCAAGCTTTTTCTAATCATGGCCCCCTTCTGACCTTGTTTCTTTCTATTGGCCCTATTCCTACTAGTTGGCCCACTAACCTCATACTTGTGGACCCCCATTTCTGTCATTTTTATTTGTGGCCCCCTCGGAATATACTGGGGACCCACAGGGGCTGTATGGCCCCTGACTGATAAACACTGGACAAGAGGAGGGGCTTGACCCTTTGCAATGGGAAGGTGTTACCTCTATAAAGATACTGAGTTCTCTTTCTCTCTCTCTCTCTCTTTCTTTCTCTGTCACTCTCTCTTTTTTAAAAACTGTTTCCACAGGACAGAGTTTAGGGTATGGATTCGTTAACTATATTGATCCAAAGGATGCAGAGAAAGCCATCAACACTTTAAATGGACTCAGACTCCAGACCAAAACCATAAAGGTAAGAGGTGATATGCTGACTCCTGATTTGGGAGGCTTTGGTTAAATTTTATCTTTTATCTGATAGCTGCAGGCTGTGAGGGAGCTAGAAGTGATATTTTTTTTTATCTAGTCAAAGGACGTTGTTGTCCACTGTGCTAAATAGGGGGCACAGACCATTACAGAAGAGTGAGGTGAGGAGTCCATAGAGGGAAAGTCCCTAGCTGTGGGACCTCCCATCCAAAGGGCAGAGGGGCTGTCAGAGGTAACTCTCCCACCAAGAAGGGCTATAAGAAGGCCTGAGTCTGCAAAAGTGGCCAGCACTGAGCCCTGGAAAGAAACAGGCACAGGAAACAATGTACACAAAGCAGTGGAAAAGTCTGTAAACTGCTCTTGGGGAACAGCATAGAGACAAGTATGACCTGGATTGGATTAGAGAAGTAATGACAAGATGAGGCAGAGAGGTGGACAGGGGCATTGGTGCCAGATAGAGCAACTTGGTTACTCTTAGATGGGGAATTTGTCCTCCCTAATATTTGGAAAAGAAAAATCAGTTCTAAATAAATGCATGAGTATAATAGGGATGGGTACTAGTAAATCAAAGGAAGTATAGAAAAGAGAACAACAAAGAAGGCAACATTTCAGCAGTATGAAAATAATCAAGCTGATAGAGAATATTTCAGGCAGGGTGGTTTTTAAGTTGACTAGAAAAAGCCACCCATAATCTGCCCACATACACACCCCCAGATGGAAGTTTGTTGTGGCTGATTCGGCAGCCTCATGTCACAGACTTCTGAAAGAGGAGGTGCTGGCTTCGAGGTTCCCCTTGGATAGCAAGGATGATCTCATGGATGAAGCCTATATTCCTCAGCCTCACTTCCTTTCTTCCCTCACCTCCAGGCAGCATCCTGTTTGGGGGCAGCTGCCAGCCAATTAATGAGTCCCATCCTTCATAGCCTATTAAACCTCGGGGAGGTGTCTCTTGGGTGCTCTTATCCTCATGACAGCAGGTCTGACGCAAAGTAGGACAAAAGAGAAACCTCTCCCAGAATGGAAATCTATAGATGGCACCAGATCTCAGTGCCTAAAAGCACAAAACCAGAACTTTTTAGTCCAGCTGAGCTACTTTTCCAGGATCCAGACTGAAAGAGGTGACTTCTGGTATCAAATCATCTTAGCTAGGCTAAAACACAACAAAGCAAAAACCTTCTCATTTTGATATATTGTACATAATTTTCTTTCCTTTTTTTTCTTTCTTTTCCTTTTTTTCTTTTTCTCTCATGTTTTAAAGCAGCTTTACTTTTGCATTTGATTTTAGCTTGTTTCTGAAGATGATTTTCCTTGATCTCATGCTGTCTGTGGTCAACAATGATCCTAAAGTGGACTGGATTCAGTTTGCCTTGGTCTCAGCAGAATTAACTAAGCTCATTAAGGTTGAATAATAGAGAATTGTTTAATTCGGAGTTAGTCCTCTGGGAGGCAAAAAGATTAATTTCATTTGAAGGAAAAGCATACCTATTTTTATGTTTTAGGTAAAGATGGAATGCTCACATCTCCAGATTCTTAGATGAGATTGAGAACTGTTGATGGGTTTGATTGATTTTTCAATGCTATCCAGTTCAGCATTAGGCTGTTAGATATTTACTCTTTCCTTGATAGACACCCTGACCTTGAACTGAGGAAGGTACTTTTCTTTCCTCTACAGGAAATCCAGATTTACCCAAGAGCATAGGATCAAATCACTGTCTTCATTCTGCTCTTTTGTTTGTCTTAAGTATCCTGAGGAAACTGTTAGGGGGGTCCTGAAAGACCAAAAGAAGCCAGCTTTCCTGATCTCAGAATGCATCTCATGGCCCATCAGAAGCCGTGCTTTATCTTAAGTGGATCTTAGAGACAAGGAACATTGATTATTTAATTTCTGTGAAAAGCCAATCTGCTGCCTTTCCTTTTCTATATCCTTTTCTCCACCCCCTCACCCACCCTGTGCTCACCCTACATCAAAATGCTGCCAACGCTTTTGCACCCAGCAGTAACATGAGCTTCTGAGCACTCTAGGATTCAAAATGCACGATACCATGGCTGAATCAATAATTCGCATTCTCCACTACGAATGAAAATTTAATGTGCAAAGCTGGGGATTTCAGCCCTTTCATTAAAGCAGTTTATTTGCTATACAAAAAAATTAAGTTTGAGTGATAGGTTCCTTTATTAACTTTTTTTCCCTTTCCTAAAGGGACACAGTGTTTAAGGTAAAAAATCATATTAAAAGGGAGAAAAAACACAAACCCTTTTCATGTGCTTTTAATAGCCTCATCATTTATTAATTTTTTAAGAAATTGTTTTTCTGCCTTTCAGGCGACTGTTTACTTTGGCTTCAGTTTGTTTTGATAAGTGAGAAGAGATTTATCTCTTTGTTCTAACTCCCATGAAGAAATTGATAACTTGCCTGTACGGGTGAAAAAAATAAGTATCTACTTTGGAATCATGCATTTCAAAGATCTCTTTGGAACCATTTGGTCTATATTTGAACATTTTGGTCAAGTTTGTCCCTCCTTCTCATATTTCTAATGTTTTCACACACTTCTTGTTTCTTCTTTTTTATTTTATAGGGGTGAAAGGTACTCAGGGAGCCTAAGAGCAACTCCAAGTGTGTCTTAATGGATGTGTTGCTACTTAGCCTCATTCCCAAGACCAACAGACCATAGAGGGCCTCCAAGGATACATCCTATGATGCTTGGGGGCTATGAGTTGCCAGAGAGCCATGCAGGGTTGGCCACATGTGAAACCTGTGCCTTAACCCCTGTGCTAACTCTCCAGACTCCCACTTTTTCTATTTTCTTGGAGGGTGGAGGTTTGGGGAATTTTTATTTGTTTGGTCACAACTGGTTGGTTGCACCTGATATTGTTCTGGGAAATTGAACCCAAGAATTCAGAGCATACATTGCAGCCTATTAAGTCATCTTCTTTTTTTTTTTTTTTTTGGTTTTTTTGGGCCACACCCAATGACGCTCAGGGGTTACTCCTGGCTATGCGCTCAGAAGTCGCTCCTGGCAGGCACGGGGGACCATATGGGAACCGGGGGGATCGAACCGTGGTCCATCCTAGGCAAGGCAGCAGGCACCTTACCTCCTGCGCCACCTCACGGCTCCCTTAAGCCATCTTCTTGGCATGCAAAACATACAACTTTAGACATGACACATAATATATATTATTTAGGAAAACCAAGAATTAATTCCTAAGCTTTAAATATTAATGATTAATAACTAGATTCAGAGATAGTTCTGGAAAGTCCTGAGGGAACAATAGGACTATGGAGAACTGGAGAGCAGTGAAAAGGGCAGCTATTCTTCAACTGTTGGTGATTGTTTGAGCCTAAATTATTGCCAGATCATCCATTTGTTCAATAGCAACCTAAACTGTGATTTCTTTTAAAATTCCAAATCTCTCATATTTTAAAGTTTGAAAAGCAACTGAAAAATGTTAAGGCATTAAGTTGACAAACCAAACAACTTAATGGTTGATCTGTGGTAAAGCAGTATATAGCCTCTGAACTCATATTTTAAAATACAATTTTTGCCAATTGAAAGTGGATGACTCATTACAGTGTTTCTAGGTGAAGGTGGTTACAGTGGTGGTTCCCTGACAACAAGCATTCATTTCCCTTTATTAAGGTGATTGCATTATAACTGTGTGTAAATACAGAGGGTACATAATAGACAAGGCTGGACTTCTATTTTTGAGGATAATACAATCTAGGTGTAGACTCAGCATCACAGGGGACAAAGAGCTGATTTTGTAAGTGATTTTTGAACCCCTGGGAACAGAGTAGATGACTGAGACTATGTGCCTACCTGGAATAAAACAATAGACTTCTTGGAAGTATATATTAAAGATCTCCTTGGAATCTTCTGAGTACATCTTACAGACATATAACTGAGTAGGAATCATTCTTAGGTTATCAGTTGTTTCATATAAGACAGAGATCACTTAGAAAGTGACTTTTTAAAGTCATGCAAGTGGTCCTCAGTTAAATGAATTAGCAGTCAAAGAGCCTAAAAGGGTCCGCTAAAGAGTCCCTTAATATATGAACTTGAACTTGAAAGAAAATTATAACAATTAATTATGGAAATATTATCTAATATTGAGTATTGTCTCAAATACTCTTACTACTTTGCATGCATATCACTTAATTCTTAAAACATCCTCAAGGTTCATTGCTTTACACATTTTAGTTCTAATTCTTAAAATATCTCTGTAAGGAGGTGCTATTGAATCCTT
This sequence comes from Crocidura indochinensis, assembly GCA_004027635.1. Lineage (NCBI taxonomy): Eukaryota > Metazoa > Chordata > Mammalia > Eulipotyphla > Soricidae > Crocidura > Crocidura indochinensis. The sequence goes on from PVKC010007539.1 coordinate 28,879, forward strand.
TATGTAATGAGGAAACTGAGGCCAAAAGAAGTCAAAGAAACTGATCTAGCATCACACAATAACTAAATGAGATTTGGAGTAAGAAAAAAATTGTTGTAAAAATATCTCTGGCAATAGCCCTAAGTGTTGGAATATCACACTGCCTCTTTGTTTGGTAGCATGTGCATTCTGTAAGAGTGTAGAGTATTTGCTGTTCTCATTTGCAAACAAACACACACACACATACATACACACATATACCCATACACAGACTATATTCCCTGGCATTGAAGAAAATATAAAAAGCAAACAAATGAATTGCATGGTTGGTCCTTCTTCTTCTTCTTCTTTTTCAATAAAGAGATTTATGATTCAGGTATATTGCTATCAACCTCCAAAAAGACTTGACTTTGTGTCATTTCCTGTCAAATCTCTACTTTCCAGACTATTCTAGGCCCTGAGGATTAGAGGACTCAGTAACTACAATGTTATGGAGAGCCTCCCGTGCCTGTGTCAGAT
>PVKC010007540.1:0-29363 GCA_004027635.1 Crocidura indochinensis
GTTATTCCAGGTCTCCCAAAGGGATTTTTTTTTTTTTGGTTTTTGGGTCACACCCGGCAGTGCTCAGGGGTTACTCCTGGCTCCATGCTCAGAAATTGCTCCTGGCAGGCACGGGGGACCATCTGGGGCACTGGGATTCGAACCGATGTCCTTTTGCATGAAAGGCAAATGTCTTACCTCCATGCTATCGCCCGGGCCCCCCAAAGGGATTTTTTTTTTAAAGAATCTATTGAGCCTAGAGGAAACAATGATTGTTTCACTTGCTAGTAACTGCTTCATGCACACATCCACATCCATGCTCACATATGTGAGCTCATATGTGTGCTTATACATATTTTCACACATGCCTGCATATGCTTATCAATGCTTCCTATTCAGTCTCTCTCTTTATGTCTCTGCCTCTATCTATTTATCTCCTTTCTCCCCCCTCCACCCCCCCACACATGAAGCTCTGTTGAATTTGGACTTATTAGTTACTAGCTCTGACAGGTTTATGGTCATTGCTTATTATTCATAGTGCTATAAATGTCTAAGTTCTAAGCTCCGGTGCAATAGATGAAAATATGTTGAATAATAATTAAAATAAAGCACAACATTCTTTATTTGGGAAGTGAGAAGTGTAGTTTGAGCCACACTTGGGTATTCTCAAGGCTTATTCCTGTCTCAGGGATCATGCCCAGTAATGATTACAAAACCATATATGGAGGCTGGAGCAATAGTACAGTAGAAAAGGCATTTGCTTTGCATGTGGTCAAATGGGTTTGATCCCCTGCATTCCATATGATTCCCCAAGCCTGCCAGGAGTGATTCCTGAGTGCAGAGCCTTGAGTAACCTATGAGAGCCACCAAGTGTGACCCTCTAACAGCACAACATGCACACACACACACACATACACAAAGAAATCATAGATGATACGAGAAATCAGACCAGCACCAGCAATACACAAGGCAAACTACTAACCCACTGTACTATCTCTTCATTCTCCCAAAGGCAACATTCTTGTTTCAAAGATGTTAGGTACAGTGACAAGACAAATGTTTTAAAGATTTTTAGAGATTATTTATGTGAATAAATGCTTTTTTTGATGGCTCAATTTAAAAAAAAAGATAAGTTTTTGGTCATCTACATGTTTTCTTCAGAGAAGTATCTGTTCATTTCATCTCCCTATTTTTGAAAAGATTATTGGCGTTTTGTTGTCCATTTTCATATATACTGTATATATCTTTAATTTTTCCTTTTTTAATTGAATAATTTATTTGTACACCTTGATTGCAAACATAATTGTAGTTGGGTTTCAGTCATAACAAGAACACCCCCCTTCATCAGTTCCCATCACCAATGCCCCATCTCTTCCCTCTCCCACCCTCCCGCCTGGATTCAATACAGTCCTGTATTCAATACAATTTCTACAACCCTCATACACTGACCTTGTTATGATAGTTCTCAGCATAGTTATTTCTCTAGCTGCACTCACTAATCTTTGTGGGGAGCTTCATATCTTGAGCTAGTACTTCAGACCCTCATCTCTGGGAATTATTTCAATGCCTTTATTTTTTCTTAAAACCCATAGTTGAGTGAGATTATTTTGTGTGTCTCTCTCCCCTTCTGACTAATTTTATTCAGCATAGTAGATTCCATGTACATCCATGTATAGGAAAATTTCGTTACTTCATCTTTCTTGATGGCTGTATAATATTCCATTGTGTATATGTACCACAGTTTCTTTAGCCATTCAGCTGTTGAAGGGCATCTTGGCTGTTTCCAGCATCTGGCTATTTTAAAAAGTGCTGCGATGAATATAGTGTGACGAAGGAATTTTTATATTGGATTTTTGTGTTCCTAGGTTATATTCCTAGGAGTGGTGTAGCTGGATCAAATGGGAACCCAATTTCCAGTTTTTGGAAGAATCTCCAAAAAAAGTTCCTTTCTCTCCAATCCCCGTCAACACTGATTGTTCTTGTTCTTTGTGATGTATGCCAGTCTCTGTGGTGTGAGATGGTACATCATCATTGTTTTGATTTGCATCTCCCTGATGATTAGTGATGGAGAGCATTTTTTCTTGTGCCTTTTTGGCCATTCATATTTCTTCTTTGAGAAATCATCTGTTCATTTCTTCTCCCCATTTTTGATGGGGTTAGATTTTTTTTTCTTGTTAAGTTCTGTCAGTAACTTGTATATCTTAGCCCCTTATCTGATGGATATTGTGTGCATAGGTTCTCTCATTCTGTGGGTGGCTTTTATGGCCTAGGAATTATTTCCTTTGAGGTGTAGAAGCTTCTCAGTTTAATATAGTCCCTCTTGTGTATCTCTACTTTGACTTGTTTAGAGAGGGCCATTTCTTCCTTGAAGATGTCTTTATTTTCAATGTCCTGGAGTGTTTTTTCCCTATGTAGTAAAATAGTTGTTCTATAGACCTTATGGTTTCAGGTCTGATATCAAGATCTTTAATCCATTTGCATTTGACCTTGGTGCATGGTGTTAGCTGGAGATCTGTGTCTGTTATTTTGCAAGTGGCTAACCAGTTGTGCCAACATCACTTGTTGAAGAAGCAACACCCCTTACTCTATTTTGCATTTCTTGCCCTTTATCGAAGATTAATTGATTGTATATCTGGGTTTGTCTTTACTTCAATGCCATGCTGTTTTAATGACTATTGCTTTGTAATACAATTTAAAGTTGGGAAAAGTGATGCCTCCCATGTTTCTTTTCCCAAGAATTGCTCTAGCTCTGGCTATTCTTGTATGTTTATTGTTCCAGATGAATTTCAGAAGTGACTGATCTACGTTTTTTTTTTTTTTGGGGGGGGGTTGGTTTTTGGCCCATACCCGGCAGTGCTCAGGGGTTACTCCTAGCTATCTGCTCAGAAATAGCTCCTGGCAGGCACAGGGGACCATGTGGGATGCGGGGGGATTGAATCAGGGTCTGTCCCGGGGTGTCTGCATACAAGGCAAATACCTTACTGCTGTGCTATAATTCCAGCCTGGAAGTGATTATTTTTAACCCAAAATGGGTCTAAGTACCTGAGAGAAGTTAAAAAAAAAGGCAGAACTCTCTAGGATATGAACCTCAGTGACCTGAATTCATAGGCAAAGATAACAAAAATATTTTTAATAAAATGAATGGGAATGCATCAAATTAAAAGGGTTTTGCATGGCAACAGAAACTTGGTCTAAAATAAAAGGATTGGAGAAAAATATTCACATACTCTCAGATCCCCACCCTAATACCACAATAATGATCCCTAAGTGCAGAACAAGAAGCAAGGCAGAACATTGCCAAGTGTGGCTCCAAAAATACCAAAAAACTACATCATTTGCATGCTATTTATTAAAGATTAATATGCAAGATATAAAAAGCACTCCCAAAATTCAACTACAAAATGATCAATAAATAAGTAGAGATGAACTTTTTTTTGAGAGATGACCAACAAGTACATAAAATACACTTATTCATCATCACTTATTATCAGGTAATGTAAATCAAAACAGTTAGAGATTAATTTCACACTAGTGTCAATGACATATATCAAAAGGACTGGAAATAACTAGTGTCAGAGATTTGGTAATAAAAGAAGTCACTTAACTATTAGTAGGAATGTCATGCTGTTCAGGCTCTATGGAAAATAGTTTGGAAATTCTTAAAATATGAATAGAGCTTCTATGTGACACAAAGACTTACCTGGCATCTAGCTCCAATTACAGAATCATTAATTTGAACAGATGTGTGCACACCTTTGTTCATTTCAGCAGTTAGCACAATTCAAAGATATTTGAGACAACCCACATATTCAATGATAGATGAACAGATAAAAAATTGTATGGGCTGGTGAGATGGTGCTAGAGGTAAGGTGTCTGCCTTGCAAGCGCTAGCCAAGGAAGGACCGTGGTTCGATTCCCCAGCATCCCATATGGTCCCCCCTAGCCAGGGGCGATTTCTGATTGCTTATCCAGGAGTAACCCCTGAGCATCAAACGGGTATGCCCCCCCAAAAAAAGTAGTATTTTTGCATAATGGAATACTATGCAACCATAAGGAAAGATGAAATCATAAAGTTTCCATAATGTGAATAAACTAAATAAATGTGAAATAATAATAAACTAAACATTTCTGTATGTGAATAAACTAATGTGTTTCGTGTTAAGGAAAATTTAAGTTAGAAAGAGAATACTAGGTGATTTTTATTCATCCATGGAATATAGAAAAACCAAACAAGATAGATGTTATTGAATAATAACAAACTATTGGCCTTGAATTATAAGACTTATTAAAAATTATGCTTGGGAACTTTGGGGAATAGAGATCTGATTAAAGATATTATACTGACATAAGACAGCATCAGAGAATCATGAACACTTTAACTGTGGTGGTGTGCAATAATTTTTCTATAATATTATTATGAAGAGTACCACATTTTGTAGCCATATTACCCAAGCTATCAAAAAATTAAGCATGTATAATGAACATAGAGATAGGAATTAAGGTAATTGCCTTCCAATTCTGGTTCCAATCCCTGGCACCATATCTGGTCCCATAACCACCACCATAGCCCCATGAGCACCAAGGTGTGGGGCCCCAGGCATCTCATATCCTGCCATAGCCTATCCAGAAAAAAAAAGTGTACAAAGGATCACAGGTACTGTTCTCATTAAGATATGTCTGACATACATGCTAAAGAAAGAAAGCTATTGAACTATGGACAATGAAACCATCAGTTAAATTTAATTTACATTAAATTCCATGAATTTTTATTTATATTAAATTCCATTAATTTATATATAAATTCCTTGGCTCAGACACTAAAAGTGTAGACAGCCAGTAACATGATGAAAATATCTTTAAAAAGTACTCATCAACACAGAAAAGCCTTTCCTGTGATGGAATATACCATTGCAATGTCTTTTTCCAAAAAGTTTGAATTAAGATTTTGATATTTATAATATTGTATATAATGATTCCTCATGAACATAATCCCAACACATCATCCATCATCTGTGTGCCCTATTCATCCTCCAAAGATCATCATTCCCTATGTTTCAACTCCCCCAATTGATCCAATTTAACTGTGTGGATCAGTTTTACCATTATAACTATATTTAATCTATACAAATACTAATATCCAGTCCTAGTGATTCAATATTCCATGAAGGTTGTATGAAAGGATGGGAGAAGAACAAACATGCAATAGAAATTTGAATGAAATGGGAAAACAGTCCTTTTCTTTTTCTGAATTAATGATGCTGCAATATAATTCATTTTTATCTAAAAAAATTCAGCGATCTTTTTATTTCTCTTATTTTAAAAAAGGAAAAGCTCTCACCCATCTGGGTTCCAGATTGCTTACCCCTGGGGGAAATGTCACAGTGCTGCCAGGAGGTATGAGGTTCCAAGGATGTAAGTAGAGCATAAACAGTTCCTGAGGCATAGATGCTTTTCTACATCTGACATTAAGAACATGAAAAAGTGCTCAAGTGCAATGTGGGAACCAAAATATACTTCAATAAGCAGTGTGAAATAATCACAGAAATGAAAGAACTGGGCTAATCTATCATTTTATTCTACCCCCTTCTCAAAAATCTGAACAGCCATCATATTTCCACCTGGGTTACTTCTGTAGATGGAAGGATTATTGCTTGTAGGAAGTATGTTATTCTTCAGCATGACTCCCAAGAGTCACATCCCTGATGCCCAAGTCATAGAAAATAGAGGCTTGAAGTCCTTTTTTTTATTTTACCAAAAATGACTTCCTTTTTCTAGAATAAGCCAGTAGAAATAGGAGCCACCTATTCAGTTAGAACAACTTGCTGAAACAGCAGCTTTTAGGAGATAATAGGTAGAGATATCTTTTAATAAAAAAAAAAGAATTAACAGAATATTGGAGGATATTGAGAGGACTGGATGGGGTTTTATTTTTACTTTAACATAGGCACATACTAGAAAACCAAATAGCATGCTACATGAATTATTAAGTCACATAAAATTTAATACCTTTTCTTTAAAATATTTTCTCCTATATTTCTATGTTCTTTAATTTTTTTCTCCTTTATTAGTAGAGACCCATGCCTATCATCTAAAAGCTACAGCTTCTGCAAATTACTGTAAGTGATCCTGTGACTTTCATTTTCTCCAGGAAAAGAAAAATATTTTTGGTTGAGAAGGTTAGGTATTCTTTTGTAAAAAAAAAATTTCTTAGAACCCATTTCCATTCCAAAATGAAAACATAACTTCTTATCAATAAAGGGTTGGAACTGTTTACATTTGCTCCCTCTCAAGATCTGTGTCAGAATAATAAAAAGTTCTCCTGCTCCTTGACTGAAGGCTGACATTCTGTCCTTCCTGGACTTGGACTGGCCATAGAAGGAAATAGGGAAATCATTTTCAGAGTTCCTATTGATCTGGCATTGCATTAACTGTCTGCTGAGCCAAGCTATTTATTGACTAAATGCTAGCTGGTTCATTCTAATTAGCTCAACCTTTCAGAGCACATTTTAGGATGGAGTAAAATGACACTAGAACAGGATTCTCTGATGCTGCTATGGAACTACCTATGTGATCCTTGAAAGTCTTCCATATTTTCCAATCAAGCTTTAAGTAGCTAAAATGCAATGTTTGGGTCTTAGTCACATTTACTGACATGGCTCTCCATGTCATGCAAATGACATGAAAATGTCCTTTGAAAAAGAAACACATCAAGTGCCAGTTATTTCTTTGATAAAGTCAGATAGTAGAGTTCATATGATAAGATGAAATTTTTCCTTTTCAGTAATCGATCTCAGCAAAGTAGTATCTTCTTGTAAATTACTCTAGTCTACTTAGATTTATTTTTAGATGCTTTATTAGCATTTCAAAAAGAACCCGGCAATTTTGAAAAAGTGAGAGAAGCTATTCGAACAGTGCTTAGAAAGTCATGGGGTCAACTGGGCCAGATGAGAATCAATGAGAGCTCAGGTGACATGGTTCTGCTTGGTCCCTACATTGCTCTGAATTTCTAGAAATTACCTACATCACCCTGGTATTGGTCTATCCTCCAAATATACACCCAGCAATGCCTGGGTGGCATGTGTTGCTGGAGATAAAACTGAGATTGGCTACCTGTAAAGCATCTATGTCAATCCCAATATTACCTCTTGAGCACAAACATCAGACTTTCAAAAGTAAACTATAGAACATGCCCAAATCATAGACATAGATAGATATATTTTTTACAAAGTGAACACACCTGTGTAACATAGACAAAGAAGCAAAGCATCAATAGCCTCATACAAAACATCTTCAGTTACTTTCTCTTATTGTTTACCAAAACAGTAACCACTATGTACACTTTGCCTGGTGTTGGAATAAAAATAAAATAGTACACATTATTTTTTGGTTCTAGCTTTCTTCACTAATTATTCTCTTTGTAACTTCAATCAAGAGCAAAATAATTTTAAGATTAAGTTACACAATGAATACTATTTAACCATTATTTGGAGGATTTATTTTGACAAGTATTTATAAATAGTCAAAATTAAACCATCATGGGGCCCGGGAGATAGCATGGAGGTAAGGCGTTTGCCTTTCATGCAAAAGGTCATCAGTTCGAATCCCGGTGCCCCATATGGTCCAAAAACCAAAAAAAAAAAAAAAATTAAAACATCATGATTTAGTAATAGAAGTTTAGCAGATACACCAAACTAGTAGATATAACCTTGAATAAAATATTTTTAAATAATTGGAAATAATCTTTCTAAGAAATATTAAAATACTGAGTATAATACAGAAAAATGGTTTTTCTAAAATAATTTCAAGTTTGATATGAAAGGATTCCTATTCATACTATTTTAATAACTCCCTGATTTAAAAACTGCAAAAATCTTGCAAGCTTCTTAAATCCTTGCAGCTTAGTACCACCTTATAAATACTCACAGGATCTTCTAAAGCAAAATTGCTACTTTTTTGGCTCCACACAAGGAAACCAAGAGGCTTTACTGGAACAAGGTTCAAACATCAGTTTTAAAAGTAACTCTTCATAACTTCTGGAACTCAGAGTCAGAAGCAGAATATTAATGAGACTATCAAATAGTCTAACATTTATAATTGTTACTTGCTTCTTAATTAGAAAATAAAAATAACAGAAAAGTTATGAGTTTTCAATTATATTATACAATAAAAATCAAAATGACAATTCATACCAATTCATTTTAATAAAGGTAATGTTACCTTTTAGCTGAAAAGAGGCATTAAGAAGAGTTCTATAGAAAAGTTCTTCTGGCCCAGGCAGTAGCGCTAGAGGTAAGGTGCCTGCCTTGCCTGCGCTAGCCTAGGACGGACCACAGTGTCCCATATGGACCCCCAAGCCAGGAGCGACTTCTGAGCGCATAGCCAAGAGTAACTCCTGAGCGTCTCCGGGTGTGGCCCAAAAACCAAAAAAAAAAAGAAAAGAAAAAAGAAAAAGAAAAGCTCTTATATTGGAAATCCATAGACAATATGAAAGCAAGTTAAAATTAAAATAAGGCAAAGAATCCACAAATAACATGTTTTGTAGTCATATGAAAAGGCTTTGTTATTCATTATCAGGAAAATATAAATAAAGACAACAATCAAAGATTATCTCACATAAGCAAGAATGGCCCATATCACAAAGACTGGAAACAACGAGTGATAGTGGGGATATGATGAAAAAAGAATCTTCATTCACTGCTGGTTAGAATGCCATCTGGTTCAGTCACTGTGGAAAACAGTGACTGGAAAAAAAAAAAGGACATGGACCAGACTGGTGGCGCAGCAGTAGGGCATTTGCTTTGTATATGGCTGACCTAGGTAGGATGAACCGTAGTTTGATCCCCTGGCATCCCATTGGTCCCCCAAGCCAGGAGTGATTTCTGAGCTCTCAGAGCTAGGTGTAATCTCTGAGAGTCACAGGGTGTGACCCAAAAACCAAAAGAAAAAAAAAAAATAAAGAAAACCACCAAGAACAGAGCTTCTATATGATAGTGGTTCTGCTTCTTAGCATCTATTTCAAAACACAAAGATATTCGTTAAAAGTTATCAACTTTTTTTTTTTTTTTGGTTTTTGGGCCACACTCAGTGACGCTCAGGGGTTACTCCTGGCGATGCACTCAGAAGCTGCTCCTGGCTTGGGGGACCATATGGGGCACGGGGGATCGAACCACGGTTCCTCCAAGGCTAGCGCGGTAAGGCAGGCACCTTTACCTCCAGCACCACCGCACGGCCCCAAGTTATCAACTTTTTGATAATTTTTGAAATAAACTGTTTATTTTACCATCTAGTTCACTATGTAGGATATGAAAACAACACTAATATCTGACAACGATGAACAGATAAAGAAGTTGTAGGTTCAGAGTAATATTATAGCAGGTAGGGTGCATGTCTTGCACAAGGTCAAACCAAATTCAATTCCATAACCATACAAATAATATTCCATATATATGGAATTCAATGCAATCATATGAAAAGTTAAAATTTTGCCATTTTCTGCAAAATGGATGGAACTGGAGCATGTCATATTAAGAAAAATATGATGTGGTTTATGTCATGTTTATCAAAAGAATAAACAATAGATAACCTCACATATCCCTGTTCTACAGAGAAACAAAACAAGGGAAGAATCAAGAGAAAACTCTAAAACTCTTGGTTTTAGATTACAAAGCAGATTATCAAATAGTGGGGATAAGATTAGAAGTAATGAGAGACTAGAAGTAAGAATTGTGGTGGAGAGTGTTGGGCTCTCTGATGGCAGTGAGTTGCAGCCGTATGTCAAAACTAAAATGTCAACATATTCAAAATGGTTTAACCATGGAATTTAGACTATTATAAAAAAAAAACTGAACATATTATAATGCTCAGAGTGAGCCTTAGAATCTATCTTGAAACACTACATATCTTTTTTTTTTTTTTTTGGTTTTTGGGCCACACCCAGTGACGCTCAGGGGTTACTCCTGGCTATGCGCTCAGAAGTCACTCCTGGCAGGCACGGGGGACCATATGGGAACCGGGGGATCGAACCGTGGTCTGTCCTAGGCAAGGCAGCAGGCACCTTACCTCCTGCGCCAACTCCCGGCTCCCATAAACACTACATATTTTAAAGATATTCAACTATGCATTAGTCCTTTCATTTCTTAATATTTGGCATTTACTTTTGCATTTACCATGTAGCAAGTACAGCAATAGTTTTTACTAAATGAATATTTATTTGCTATGTTTAAAAGTATATTTGGGATCAGTCCTATGTTGTTGATCAGAAATTTTGGGGACCTGAATGGATTCCCAATCTTTGGGTTTGCTATTATGTCAATATTTCTTCCATGTCTCTCATGACACTAGTGTTAAATCTTTAAACTGGAAGTAGGGTATCAATTACACTCAGATTAGGATTCTAGGAACTGATAGGAATTTACCCCAATACACCACTGCTTTGAAAAAATATGTTTACTGATAGAAAATATATATTTGAAATAAGATACCGATAACATCAGCCACACTGCACCTTCCTATCAACTAATCAATCAAAGAAATCTGAGTATTTATTTTGACCTTTAAAGCCTCACAACATGATGTCTCACCCTCCTATGTGTAACAGCCAAAAAACATACTAAGGTTTTCCCAGGTGAAAGCAAAACAAGAAGAATAATCACTCATCACAATAAGTTAAAGAAAAATCAGAGATCTGTGGACTCCAATACCTCTCGGCATAGTGTCATCAAAATATTTGATCTCTAAAGTTTGCTTCAGTTTTTAACTTAAATCTCTGTGTCAGAGGGTCCTGTTAAAAAATGTCAGTCTAGAGACCTTGCATAAATAGGCAGTAAATTACAACAAAGGGGTCAAGAGCATAAACTATGGAAGAAAACCTATCAGTGATAAGAAAATTGGGTCACCACATACAAAACAAAAGAAAAAAATGGACTGTATTTCACCCTATGTAGAGAAGTATACTCAAAATAGATGTTAGATTTGAGTTCATAAAATATATAGGAAAGAATATAGGCAAAAAAAAGTCACGATATTGATTCCAGTTGTATCTTCAGTGGTTCAGCTCCATTGGCAAATAAAGTAGAATAAAATTATATCACCTGAGAGGTCAGAGAGACAATACAGTGAGTAAGGCACTTGCTTGTACAACCTAGTTAAATATGATCCCCACAAGTAATTCCTGACTACAGAGCAAGGAGTAATCCCTGAGCAACAACAGGTATGAGCATAAAGCAAAACCAAAACCAAATTGGATTACATAAAACTAAAAAGCTTCGGCACTGTTAAAACATCTATCACAAAATTAAAAAGCTATCTCATTTAATGTGAGTTAATAGTCATACAGCAGATGTCTAACAAGGAGTTAATATACAAAATATATGAAATAGTTACAGAATTCTACAACTTATAAATAAGCAACTCTATCAAGAATTTTGAATAGCTGAACAGATATTTCTCCAGAAAGGATAATATTGACACACGAAAATACAGCAAATCAAAACAACAATGCAATATCACCTCATACCAGTAAGATGGCCAATATATAAAAAGACTAGAAATAAAAAGTGCTGGCAGAGATGTAGATAAAAAGGAACCATTCCTTGCTGTCAGTATGAAGATAAATAGATTCAGCCTCTGTAGAAGAGTAGGGAATTTCTAAAAAAAAAAAAAAATCAATAATAGAACTTTCAGATGATCCAACAATTCCACATCAAGATATTTACCTCAAGAGCACTACACACACTCCAAATTCAAAATAATGCATACATATTTTTATTTACATAAACCCAATCTAGAAATAATCTGTAAATGTATAAACAGAATACTACTAATCTGAAGAAAAGATGAGGTTTTGCCTTTTGACACAGGTGGTCTTGCTACTATTAACAGTTTAGAAAGAGAAAGAAAATTAGTAAATCATCTCACTTATATTTTATAAATAAATAATCAAAGCAAGGGAATAGATATGTACATATGTATATATACATATAATGAAACTAATCCCTAGGCTCATAACAGTTTACCACAGTGAGCAGAGATTGTAAGTAAGAAATCCTATGGGCAGTGCTGGAAAAATACTGACATCTGGTGTAGATATCGCACAGTAACATTGTTGCCCTAAAATGCAAAAAAACACCTCAATTAAAATTATATGTATTTGAAAAAAATCTCAATGTGATTCTACTTCTTGACATCTGCCCTCTAACCACAAAAGTACTAATGCGCACCTATGTTAATAGAAGCATTTAGTATAATATTCCGAATATAAAAACAACCCAACTGTTCAGCAAAAGATTACTGGATAAAAAAAGTGTGGACTATGAACATAATGCAATACCACACAGCAATAAAAAGTTGAAATTATGCAGCTTGCTACAAATTGGATAAATTGAAAGGAACCATGCTGATAAAATTAGAGCAAGAAAGACAAGCGCCACATGATTATATGAGGGAAGAGAATAAATAATAGCAATTGATAAAAACAATTCTGGAAACTGGAGTACATACCTAGAACTTCAGATAAGGGTGAAATAGGTAAAAAGTATATGACCCTGAGCAATGAGTAAGGAGTCTTGAACAGTTTGATGGTGTGAGGTGAGGTAACTACACCAAGACCATAAATATCAACACCATTGCAAATGCATTATGTAACAATAGTAAGATTTTAATGCATAATGTAAAATACATGAGCTAATAAGATGGTTTTGTATAGTTTTTTAAATGCCAGTGTTCTCTTAGTGAGGTGATCCTGCATCCCTTACAAGCAGTGGGCAAGCAATAATGACTAAAAGAAAATAGATTACTTTGATTCCTAGCACACTAAATTCTGATTGCTAAATAAGACACAGCATCCTTGAAGAGTTACTGACACCTCTACTGACACTTCTTTCATTGCCATCTGACATGCAGCAAAGCACCTACTTAAGAAATTCTCTCAGCCTGGACAAAGACAGAAGTTCCTTTGCAGAGTATGTGATAAAAAACACTGACAGTACATCCCATTTGAAGGTAGAAATTACATGGCAGTAAAATTAGGAATTCATTTACTTTGTTCAATTAGTGTCTTCTATAATCTATTCAAAATAAAACCTAGTGCGAAGTTAAAGTCTTCTCCTGGAGGTTCTTGTGAATATTGCCTGCTTGTCTTAATGTTTTATAAATGTTCTCAAGATGTTCAAAGAAAGATGTCATACAGCTATTAACACCAGGTACTATATGTTTTGAGAAGTACATGCACTTCACATTCAGTATTTCTTTCTGAATTTACAAAAATTAGGAAAGAAGCATAAGATAAATGGCCCAAATTTTGGTGGCAGATTCACATATTTTTATGTATTACCTGAACATCGACTGGTTTTCCTACAGCTCCTTTCAACACCTTCATATGTACATGGTCTATTTGAATGTGTACTTATCATCCCCTGAAGTATCTTAAAACTTACAAGCTAGTTATCACTCAACAAAATCCACTTTGATCAGCAGTAATTGGAAGAGCTGTGCTAATTTTGAATTGCTCATCATAATTGTAGCCCAACTCACAACAGTCCCAGAGAACCCATAAGGTTGAGCTAGAGCCAAGTCTAACAAGCCCTTTGTAGCTTTCAGAACTGGGTCTTGGGGATCCTAAGCTGTAATTGCATCACTGAAGGAGCATTAAACTCCTGTTTGAAGAAACAAAAGTTTTGTCAATATCATAACTCTCTCTTAAATAAAAATTAAATAAACCTTATGGTTTTCAGCTAGTTATTTTAAGTGGCAGTTGTATTTCTTTGTACAAATAATGAATCAGAGGAGAAAGAGATCAAAGAGTCTTTATCATTTAAAATAGAGTAAAACTGTCAAATATCCAAGACTCAATTTAACAAGAAAGGTGAGAGCTCTATATTATGAAAACTTCAAAACACTTCAGAAAGAAATTGAAGAAGATCTAAGGAAATGGAAGAACATTCCATGCTTATGATTGAAAGAATCAATATCATCAAAATGACTATCTTACCTAACCTACTATATAGATCCACAGCAATCCCTATCCAAATTCAAACATAATTATTCAAGGACTTAGAACAATCAATTATAAGTTTGTGTGGAACCTTAAAAGACCTAGGATAGCCAAATTCATATTGAAAACAAGAAACTGAGAGGCATCTCATTACCTAATTTGAAGCTCTACTACATAGTGATCAAAACTGTATAGTATTAGAACAAAGACAGACTTTTAGAGCAATGAGTCAGAATAGAATAGTCAATGACAAACCTCAGATATGTGGGCAACTAATCTTGACAAGGAGCCAAAACTTGAAATGAAGACCATTTCTTCAACAAATGGTGTTGGAATAATTGGATAACCATGTGTAAGAAAATAAAGATTAATCCATATCTCACATCTTACACAAAAGTAAATTCAAAGTGGATTAAAGACTTTGAAATTAGACACAAATTCCTAAGATTTGTTGAGGAAGCATGGGCAGAACAGTTCAAGACTAAGACCTCAAAGAAGCCTTTGATGATAGAGTGCCAATAACAAGAGCTATAGCATCAAATCTGAATAAAGGAGATTTTACCAAACTAAAAAGTTTCCGGGCCCGGGAGATAGCATGGAGGTAAGGCTTTTGCCTTTCATGCAAAAGGTCATTTGTTCGAATCCTGGTGCCCCATATGGTCCCCCGTGCCTGCCAGGAGCAATTTCTGAGCATGGAGCCAGGAGTAACCCCTGAGCACTGCCAGTGTGACCCAAAAACCAAAAAAAAAAAAGTTTCCGTGTTTCCGTGTGGCAGAAGAAGCAGGGCTAACTAAATAAAAGAAAATGTTTGCAATCAACACATCATATAATGGTTTGATGATTAGGATATACACAGTACTCACAAAGGTTAATGACACAAAACCTAAAATTTCCATCAAAAATGGGGAGAGGAAATAGACATTTCTCTGAGAAATTCAACAGATGGACAACAGATACATGAAAAAAATGTTCATCATCATTTATCTTCAGGGAAATCTAAATCAAAACAACAATGACATAGCATCTTGCACCAGTGAGGATAGCAATTTTCAAAAATAATGGGAACAATTTCTGTTGGTGGACATTTGGTAAGAAAGGATCTCTCCTCCACTGTTGGTGGTAATGCTGCCTGGTCCAACCCCTAAGGGAAACAGTATTGGGGGTTTTCAGTAAACTCAAAATTGAGCTACCATATGACCCAACAATCCCTCTCTTGGATATCTATCCCCAGGACAGGAAAACATTCATATAAAAAGAACATATGCACACTGCTATTCATCGCAGCACCCAGTATAATAGATAAAAATTGGAATTAGTCTAGATGTCCAACCACATATGAGTGAATCATGAAGATTTTGGTACATATATACAATGGAATACTACATAGCTGTAAGTAATGATGCAGTACTGCAATTTGTAGAAACATAGATGGGACTGGAAGATATAATGTTAAATGAAGTCAGCCAGAAAAAGAAAGATAAATACAGAATTATATCCCTTATATGTGATATTTAGAATGACTTATGAAGAAACATAATGGTCTAAATGGAAGCTATATTGAACACCCTTGGCCCCATAGTATAGCAAGGAAAAGGAAAGCAACAGTAGAAAAGGAGAAACACACATATGAAAGGATGGGAAACAGGTGCTAAGCAGTCTCAGATGCATGGTAGCGTTAAAAAGAGACAGATCTAAATATTTAAGCCAAAGGTAACAACAATGGGATCAAGCAACCCATACTCTAACAATATAAACTTAAAATGGGGCTGTTATACTGGCAGAATAGGAGGTAGAAGGGAGGTATGGGATACATTTAGGGAACATTGGTGAAGGGAGGTCTACACTGTTGGTGGGATTGGCCCTGATTCATTGTATGTCTGAAACCCAACTATGAAGGACTTTGGAAATCACAATGATTTAAATAAAATGTTAAAAGAATCAAATTAAAAAATATAAAGTTAATGTATTTGGTCTTTAGGATCTCCCAACTAAATAGAAGATAAGAGATACATCTGGGAGAAGACACTAAGACAGACAGATGGCACATTACCAAAATAGGCCGTGGTTATCAGGAGAGTGACAGGGGGAATACCACCATGATTCATAAATTGGTTCGGCACTTTCCATGTCTTACTCAGCATGAATCTTCATTACTACCAGTGTCATTGGAGAAAAGTATTTCCATTCTCTGGTTCCTCTTCAATCATAAGCACCATTGTACAATGGTATTTCTGTTGCTCATAGCTGGCATGTCACCACCTGATTCAATAAATTTCTTTTATTACTGAATCAGAGCTTCACTGATTTACAGTGAGACCTCAAATCATTTTGACTCTCACATATAACTAAACTATAACTCATGTCAGGAAAGCATCTCATTTTTTATAAATTAATAATGGGCTTAAAAGTTACGAGATAATATTTTATAGAGAAAAAAGTTGAACTCTGTCATTTCAATCTGAAGATTGCAAAATATGTAATACAAATATAATAGGTTCCCCCCAGTACCTTTAGAAAACATTTGAATGGCAAACACCGTCTTTTTCCCTCAAAGAGGATTTAAATTACATAGTCCTTAAGAAATGTATTTGAAAGTTTTTGGATAAGAATTGCTAATGAATGGAAATTTAAATCGTATTTAATTAAAATAGAAACATCAAATTGAATTTCTCCTGGACCTCTTTCTGTCTTACCAAAAATTTAATGAGTCTTACATTTTAACTTTGAGAATGGATATATTAAGAAATGTGGCTTGATAATATTTGTAAAATATTTACCAATGCATTATGAGATAGGCCCCCACTTAATATTTGATAGACCCACAGTTGAATTCATAGATAAATCAAGTTGAACTCAAACCTAAGACATGCCACACACACCTGTTTATTATATTTTTTATCTCTTATCTTTTAAATTGGGACTCCCTTTTTTTTTTCATAGAACCTTGAGACACGGATTACTTCATTTTACCACATATTCCCACATTTTTCTATAAAACTAAGAAGAAATGACTAGCAAAAGGATGGGGGACAGGGGCCAAGTGGTCTGACAGAACTAAATAGCCAAGCCAAAATCAATTATAATAAAATCAAGTGACCTAAACGTTAACAATCTAAGCTAAAAAGGGCTGGTAATACTAGCAGGCCAGGCGGTAAAATGTGGAGGTATAGGCTGCATTCTGGGTCCATTGGTAGAGAGAGGTTGACAGTGTTGGTGGGTAAGGCCCTAACTCAATGTATTTCTATATTCAAGGTTGAAGGACTCTGTAGAACATAATTGTTTCAATAAAATTTGAAAACAGACCTATTGTTACTAAATATTTTAGCAACTTCACTCTCGTGTGGTTTTTTCCTTTTTGAAACAATAAAATATTAAAAGGAATTTCTTGAAATGCTCTAACAGAACAAAGGCCTGAATAGTGATACTCAACATGTACTTTATACTTCCTCTGGTAGAAAATTTTGAAAGTTGTTATAATAATAAATCAGTTAAATAAATAATAAAAAACAGTGGCATTATTTAGAAAATAATCTTTCTTCAAGAAAATATTTTGCAGTATTAGTTTTATTTATTTTATTAGAGTCATTTTAACTGCTGAATGTTAAAGCATAATTCCACTGTAAATGCTAATAAGAGTCAGAAAGCATACATTAATTTAAAATTTTGACAAATTTGTATTACCTGTACTGATAAAATGAGCATTATGGTTCTTTACAACTAAATTATAGTTTTTCACTGTCTTCATAACTTGAGAATGGAATATGTGTTTTCAAAATTCTAAAATTCAACATGTATGTTTTTCTGTTATATAGGATTATAATTAGCAGTGGTATATTTATTTCTTATTATTTTACAAAATATATGTATTATAGATTACAGCTTATAGAATAAAATAAGGTCAATAGGATTAATAACAGCATTGCACAATGAATTAATATCTAGCATCATATTTACTGGAAATCCTAAAACATTCTTCATTTTATACCTTGTTTCTAATTAAAAAAAGATATCCCCTATGTTATACAGTTTAACCTTGTGTTACCTTAAGTGACTATTTCACCTTCCTGCTGATCAGAAACTAATTCAGGTGGAAGAGCAGAGGCAGTCCCATTTTGTCTTACAAGGAGAGACATGAGTCTTCATAAAGTTCACTGTATTGTTTGGTTTCTTGTTTAACTTCCCAATATAAAGGAATTTTTCTAGGTGGTTTTTCTTCTTTAAAGTGCATTTTACTCACCTTAATTTACAACTCTGTCAATGATAGTGTTTATTACATCCACTATTCCAACACTGCACCAAATCACCAAAAGAAGTTTTCCTCCACCATTGTCTCATAATCTCCCCCGCACATTCCTTCTATAGCCCTCCCCATACCACCTTTTTTTATCTCCTTACCAGGGTAAGCTGAGTTCTGTAAACCATTTCACAGATTCAGTTGCTCCTGGTCTTTATTTTTTACTCCCTTAGTATGCATTTTTTTATAGATAGAAGTAATTCTTTATCTGTCTGTCTGTCCCTCTCCTTGTGGTTGACTTTACTCAGCATAATCCATCTAGTTCCATTCACATAACGAAAAATTGCATCGTTTGTTTTATTTTTTTCCTTATATCCAAGGATTCTTATATTCTCCTGTAAAGGAAAGTTTCTTCTGACTAAATACTTTGTGTGCCACAATGTGTGTCTGGGTACTCACAAGTCATGACTATCCTCTGAAAAGAGGCAAACTGTTACTACCAGTTACTACCTGTTACTACTACTCTAATTGATGGTTTTGGTATGCATAGAGCATCCACAAGGGACAGCTTGCAACAGAGTCTGGTTGTGAAGTAATGCATACCTCCAGACACCCTAGTTTATACTAATGCAGTGTATAACTCTGCTTCTCTCCGTACCCCACCCCCACCTATGGAAACTCACCAGCTCTAGGAACATTCCAGATTCAAGTATATGCCAGATACAAAATGAATCAGACCTATGTCCTCATTTCCTGGAGCTCACAGTAAAACTTGCTCAGATATGGAGTTCAGATGACTACTTTGCTTTCCACAGAACCACTGTTGGAATGGTGTATTGAGTAAAGTAAGTTAGAATTTATAAAGAAACTGAATAAACAAGCATATAGTAGTCGACTATGGGGATAAGCAGAACAAGAGTGCCCAAATCTGACCCAGTACTATTTCTGAAGAGTAACACAGACTAAAAGGGGACTTGTGAGCCAGGATCTTTAAAGCAGCAGAGCTGGATAAATTGCCACATTGTCATATCTTTTTAAATATGCCCTAAGCCACAGAATAACCTACATTTATTAGATGCTATCTATGTACACATGTACATTATTTCCTTTTTTTTGTTTGTTTTTTTGTTTTTGGGTCACACCCAGTGACGCTCAGGGGTTACTCCTGGCTATGTGCTCAGAAGTCGCCCCTGGCCTGGGGGACCATATGGGGCACGGGGGATCGAACCACGGTCTGTCCAAGGCTAGCGCGGTAAGGCAGGCACCTTACCTTCAGCGCTACCACCCGGCCCCGACATGTACATTATTTCATTTAATCATCAGAATAATTTTCAGGTTGGTTGTTACAATCCCATTTTACAGATAAGAAATATAGCTTGAAAACTTTTCTAAAAGTTGGCATTTAGTAGGCAGGAGAGATAGTATGTAAGGTGGGGCATTTGTCTTGCATTTAGAAGGATGGTGTTTCAAATCCTGGCATCCTATATGGTCCCATGAGCCTGCCAGGAGCAATTTCTGAGCATAGAGTATGCTCCTGTATAAAGAGTATACTCCTGTATACCCCTAAGCACAGCTGTGTGTGACACCAAAAAAAAGTTGGCATTTAGTATATGAGGATCAGGACTTGGTCTAAGAGGTAAGTCTTTACTTTTTCCACTGAACTATGTTACTTTTTCTATTAAAACATGTAGATTCCAAAAAACATTTCTTTACATGAATTTCTGAGCAATAGGACAATCACAAATAATTACTACCTTAGATCTTCTAAAGCTATCTGTTCAAGTTTTCTGGGGTTTGGGATCTGTTAAGGTATTTTTCAGTTGGCCCTTTTTTATTTGTTTTGTTTTGCTGTGTTTTGGGATACACCTGGCAATAACTTATTCCTGACTTTATACTCAGTATAATTCCTGGTTGTGCTTAGGAAACCATATTCAGTAAAGGGAATCAGACCAGAGTCAACCACATGCAAAATAAGTGCCTTATCTCCTATGTTCTTTCTCCCACCCCACCCCACCGCCGTCCTCTGATTCTCTGTCTCTGTCTCTGTCTCTGTCTCTGTCTCTCTCTCTCTCTCTCTCTCTCTCTCTCTCTCTCTCTCCCTGTAGTTGGTTCTATTTCCCACATGGTGGGTGTGCCTACATTGCTGAACCAACTTTTAACTTCTGTCCAACCTAAGACATCTTTCTTTCTCCCTCAGCCATCTTGGTTGGCAGTTTAATTCCTTTTTCCCTTTGTTAACTAGCCCATAGCTCTTGTCATTTATAACATTCCTTAAGCCTGCTATTTCCATTCCAGTATACCTATCTGATTTCAGAAAATGAATCCTGTTTATCTAACATTTTAATACCACTAATATATTAAATTATAGAATCAATAGCTCTACAAATTATGGCTCTACTGATTATAAGCTGGGTGACACTGGAAATGTGGTTTTGCCTCTCTGGGCCTCAGGCTTCACATTTACAGACTTGGACAAAACTATGATAATCTCCTACAATTGTTGCAAGAATAAGCAGATTTGCTTTTGCAAAGGGCACAGAGTAACACTGATGTCAAGTTCACAGTATTGCACAGAGACTAAGATACAAAGTATGCCCCCATGTATGAAACAGAGGTTGCACAAAGCACAGCCTGCAGAACTATATTTAACAGTTAAACCTGACATACAGTTAAAAGCCAGTAAATAATCCTCTGTCCTTTCTATCCTGCTAGTAATGCTATAGGAGAACAAATTTTTGGTGATTCTTAAATAAATCATATGGCATAAAGACAATAGTTCAATACTGCAGTACAAACTTGAAGATAAAGAAGAAAATATCTGTTTTGTTCTCACTATGTAAGAGTTTAAGGAAAATTTCATGTAAAAAAAAACAAGTGGCTATAGCTGTCACACCTGGTGATGCTCAGGGGTAACCCCTGGCTATGCGCTCAGAAATTGCTCCTGGCTTGGGGAACCATATGGGATGCCAGGGGATCAAACTGCGGTCTGTCCTACGTTACCTAGGCTAGAGCCGGCAAGGCAGACATCTTACTGCTTGAGCTACCGATCCAGCTCCTATGTGAAATAGTTTATGGCACTGTTCTTTAGCCTATGTGAAATGGGCAGGCAATCTTCACAATGAACAAATACAACTTTTAATTGCTGAGCCATCAACCTATCTGACAGGCTATATATTTAAGTCAACTTACCATTTACTGTACTTTTTGGTAAGGAGTGTTATATTTAATATCTATTGAACAATAAGTGTATATATCTCCCCACAAGTCCCTCTGGCCTCTCTATAGTGCCAGACACATTCTTTACAAGTAAGAGATTCTATAAAAGGGAGAATATATGAGCCATTTTCTAGCCAAAGTCTTTTATATATTTTCCAGTTCACTGCTATCCTTTTGATCTCTGCACATGATTATTCAAATTATTTTCTTACCTTCTGTTCATAGTCAGATTCCCTAGTTATGTTTTCTTCACCTACCTCTCTCCATTGTATCTGCTTTTAGGTCCTATACTTTAGTAGGGGGAGGTTGGGCCACACCTGATGACTCTCAGAGGTTAGTCCTGGCTATGTGCTCAGAATTTGCTCCTAGCGTGGGGGATCATATGGGACATCGGGGATCAAACCAATGTCCATCCTGGGTCAGCCATGTGCAAGGCAAATGCCCTACCACTGTGCTATTGCTACAGCTCCAGGTCCTATACTTTTAGTCTATAATATGGTTTTTATCTGTTCATAAAACTTTTTGTTAAGGACATATATTTACCATTCCTTGACAAATTTAAAGACTCACCAATTTTCTCCTTTAAGATTATCAATGGCATCTCTCTAATAAAATGCATGATATATTAGGTTTCACAGAAATCAAAAAAAGAAACAAAAGTCTCTGACAAATAGTTGGAAGTAAACACACATACACACACACACACACACACACACACACACATGCCCACATCCATCAACATAATCCATACAATTTTTTTTGCTTCAACCCCACCTACATCACAGTTTTAACAGTTATAGCCCAATTTAACTAATCCTAGACACTGGCGCTAAATAAACAATATCAAAATATGAGATAATTTGAATCAATGTTCTTGAAGAAAGTAAAGCTATTTTTTGGGGGGGGGTCAAGAATATCTTTGACTATCAAAGGAAAAAGTGATAAATTGAAGATGAAAATCAAAAGTTCTATTCAACAAGAGTATTAGAATATTAGAGTATTTTCTCCTCTGTCTTCTCTTACTCATTTATGTTGAGCATGCCCAATAACAAGATACAATACAAATAAATTAATAAACTCAAGATATTTTCCAGAGTGGTTGGAGAACATTTCTCCTTTAGCCTAACACAATATGCCCACAATAATTTGCTACCAATCTCCCTTTAGCTACCAATCTCTCTTTAGCTCACTATGACCATTTCTCTCTGCAGCTGGGTAAACCCAACAAGATGGAAATATTATAGGAGTCACCAAAAGCAGAACTTAATGGGCACTCTGAGTCTTCACAAATTTGTGCTGTATTCTATATTGCTCCTCTTTTGGTTGAATCCTGTCATATTCAGAGGCTGTATTCACTAGAGAGATATCACAGCTAATTCTGGGTTCCCAGTAGCATATAAGTGTAATGCTGATGATGTTCAATGAATATTAATAAATAATAACATTGTCTGCTTGAGCAAGAGAATAAAGCCTCTGGCACACTGTGACTAGAAAAATTAAATCACAGCTTCTGAAACTTTCTATGGTTGTTAATTGAAATTAGAAAGCCGGTGAATGATATGAGAAAAATGAAGCAATATTTTATATTCAGGACTAAAAAATGCCCAGGATTATTTAATTTCACTGGGTTCTATTCATTTTGTTCTATTTTCTTTGTGATTGGAAAAGAATCATAACTCAGACAGCCATAAAAGAAAGCCATTAGAAGCAACAACTGAAAAACATACAGCTGCTACTTCCTTAGCCAATCTTTATTACTTAGCTGAATACTCAGAAATATACAAAAGAATAAAGGCTCATAGAGAAAATGACAAGGGGTCTGTCTGAAACATTTAAAAAAAAAGGAATTTTCCAGACCAAGTGGTTTTATTGTTCCAGTTCTTTGTACCAACGACATTGAAAATCTTGTTCCATTCCCTAGAAAGACTTTATATGTCTAATTTTCTGAAACAGCTCCTATACAACACTAGAATATAATTACATATTGATACTATTCTGCCTTTACTACTGTTACTTAAAAAAACTATGAATGCTTAGAAAATATATAATGTATCAAAGAAAATGATATCCTTTTAATTTTCTAGACAATTGATATCCTTGAGTGCCACTGGGATATGTTTCTCCAGACAAGAAGATGCAAATCCTTTAGCTAGGTCACAAATTTCCACAATTATTTTGTCTACTGCCCCGTAGAGGAATGGTATAGTCAAATATTCAAACTATAGCATCATTGAAACATCTGAGGTCCAAAAGTCAACAAGCAAACTTAAAAATGTGCCTGCATTTTTAAGTGGTAAACAGAAAATAAAAACAAAGTTTAAAAACCTCTTTGAACAATGGGGAGGAGTAAAGAGGAGAGATTAACATTGGGGTCAGGCTCAAGGAGCAAGTTCATTTGGATCAAATTGTGAAAGATTATATTTGGTTATGTGGATATTGAAGACTTGACATTGCACGGAGAGTAAATGCATGGAAGCCTTAAAAGGGTATAGTTACCTTACATTCTTTTATCTGTCTTCCCTATATTTCTCTATGCTGCTTCTTGTCTCATCACTTTCTCTTTATCCAAACAGCTTGACTCATCCCACATTTCCTTTTCATTCCACAACATTCATATTCATCACTATATTTCTGAATATTGTTCACCCAGATACTTTCATTGTCTCTTCACTTGGTCATTATTAACCTCGCTGATCAACCTGGACAACCTCATACAGGCAATTACAATGAATGTAGGTATTCTTTACAAACAAATTATTGATTGAAATATTTGCTTAATTGCACAGTTCCTGAAAGTTCCATGAAAATTAGGTATTGCCTCTTTTCATTTCTATATTGCCAATGCCTGAAATAATGTCTGCTATACAGCAAGCACTCATTAAATAAATAAGTGAATTAATGTATAAGTGAATTAATGTGAACTACTGAATGAACAAAGGCAAATCCTTGTTCCTCAAAAGTCCTTAAAATGCAAGGAATTAATGAGGATTAAGTTTAAATCACATACAATTTAGTCTGTGTTTTTTTTTTTTTTTTTTGGTTTTTGGGTCACACCTGGTCTGTGTTTTTTAAAGAAAAGTTAAGCAGCTATGGTTGGCAAGTTCAAATGAAGTGTAATTTTGATGTGCCTTTGTTGCAAATCAATGAGCTTTTGAACAAGATCCAAATGGTAAGCGTAATGTTGTAACCACAACAAAAATACTCTAAAATACACTCAGGCAGGAGTCTACGCAATTGGTAGTAGGATTGACTGCAACAATTGGGAGTCAACATGTATTTTGAGCATTGTGGGATGATAAAAGGTAAGCCACACATAAAGGTAGATTATAGAGTATGGAGGATAGCTCTGAAGTAAAACTAATAAGAGGAAATGAGAGACTGAAGGTAATATTAATAATCAGCATATTTACTGAAGATATTCATTGTTATTTTTTATTCACTATACATTATCTTTCCTTGTAGAAGTTTCCTGGTTTAAGAAATAAAATACCATTTAATTACTAGACCATGAAGAGGCTAAATGACTTGCTTAAGGTCAGAGAGAACTCCAAAGAGTAAATTGGAAGAAATCTAAGACGTAAATATGGTAAAAATTGGTGCCTCCCAGAAGACACTTCTGGCTGCCATCTCTTCAAGCGTTCTCCAGCTAGACTTGACCAAGTAAATTACTATGGTCAAAAGAAAGGAAGTGGAAGTGACACGAGTCACCACTAGTTGGAGGTTCTGAAAGCTGGTATGCAATTCACCTGGGTCACCATTCTTCTTGCATAAAAGACAATACAATTTTTGAAGGTTACAGTCCAGATATTGACATCTGAAATATTCCACCAAGAAAGTAGCCTACAACCAAGGTGAGTTAGACCTATCACATGGTATGCCTATCACATAGAAAGAATCACTGAAATTTATATGATTTTTGAACATATTATAATCCAGCCTCACAGGAAACTCAGTCACCATAGAGTTCATTGAACAAGCACAGAGAGTAGCAGCAGTTGCCTCAAGAGAACACAGCCATACTAATTTCCCTGCTGAATCTCTCACAGAATATGTAGCTATGTCTCTTTCTATTCCTTTACATAGAACCCCTCTTTTATGGTTTGATCTTGATTTTGACTTTTGAGCCATGCATGGTTTTACTCATGGTTTATTCCTGGTTCTGCACTCAAAGACCATATGAAGTTTGAGGGATTGAACCTGGGTCAGCCACATGCCAGGTAAGCACCCAACCTACTGTCTTATCACTCCAGCTCTTCATTCATCTTTTTTAGACCTTATGTGTAGAAGGTTGAGTTAATTTTCTTTCTTGATCATTATTACTATTACATCAATATTGGTTCATTCAAGGTTCTTTTATTTTTACCCTTCATCTGAAAAATCAAAATGTATGTTGTTAAATGTATATGTGTCCCTATAAAAAAAAAAAAGTTTGTGATTATCTGATTTTTTCTTTCTCTAATCACTGTTGTTACTTTTTTGGCATGATTTTTTAATTAGATTTTGTGATTTTTTTCCCTCTACACTTTTTACATATATTTTGAAGCACATTTAGTTTGATGCCTTTCCTGACTTCCTCATTTATAGTACTCCACCTCCTAACTCCTCTTCAGGGTTGGGGTAATAATGAACCCAGCATTTTTTTCAATATACTCACCTCTCCTATGCAATGCCTAAATTAAATCCAAACATGTTGTTTTCTTTAAAATCTCTAAGAATAATTCTAGAATATGTGCCGGGGAGTCACATTACTTGGTTATAATACTAGGCATATGCAATTCTACCAAATAGAATTCCACTGAATTCTAAATTGCTATACACATTTAAACTTATATCAGAGATGTCAGCAATCTAATTTTCCACATGTGAATATGCTCTTCTTTTTGTCCATATCTGTAAAATAAAATAACCTTGCTCTAATAACAGTCTATTGAGGAATCAGTGAAGTTCCTTGTAAAGATAAGAATTCAACCAAGCCCATCTATTCAGGATTGATGGATCCAGCCTGCAGACTTTCTGGACTCATGGATCATGTGGGTTGAAGACCCATGTGAGTCTGTCCATGTAGTCCCAAATCAATACTAGTACACAGCAGACATGATATATTTGTGACTATTAATTTTTCCTTGAAAATTTTGATAAATTAATGTATCAGTGTCCTAGTATTACCCCTGGGTGAATCCTAGATGAATGTCAAAGTGAATCTCTTCAACAAGAAGTATATAAGCCCTATACTTAGTAATTACATGGACACTGTCTTGTCAGAGTCTCTCTGAAATACAGTGAGGCTTACCCTTACCAGGACCCAGGAGATTGTGTCTTCTACTTTTTTGTGTGAAATCGCCTAGTTGTTATTTCCTTGTTTCTGCTTTCCTGCTCCAGGATATTTCCACGTAGAAATGAGCTGATTTAGAGCTTCAGAAATAAAGGAAAATGGAAACAGCCTAAAACACAAAGCCAACCTGTCAGTCACAGAACATCTGACATAGGGTTACCCAGATTGTCACAATTTGTTCCCTTCTTTGTGGCAAAGGTGAATATTGATGATGGCTCTCCGTGAGCAAATTTGGGATCTTTGCTTTCCCAGCTTTATCTAATAGGGATAGGAACTTATAAATTTTATAATGCAGGGTTGCCTTTCACCCTTAGCATTTGTTAAGGAGATTTAATGTAGGCCTCAATGAATCAGACATTGACTGTCCAACCCCAAACCTCTAATCCCAATATTGATACCAGCACAGATTATGGCACCAGCACCAGGAATTAAATTCCCCCTTGAAGAGGCCCAAATGCTGCCCTGGCACCAACTTGCTCCAGGGTAGACCCATAAGACACCCTGACAACTAGAAAACAGCAAACTTGATCTAATGGCATGTTGCCTTACCTCACCATTCAACAGTGAGATGAAATCAGAAGATGCTCTGTCCTAGGATCTGTGCAAGAACCAGTATCTCTAGTTATAGAAGACTGTCTACAACAACCATGACTAAGCAAAACTTTTCCTGGGACCACAAAGAAAGACTTTATCCTAGGCTTCGTTCCAGGACCTGTGCAAATACCAAGATCTCTAAATCCTGAAGACTGACTTTAACAACCGCGACTGAACAAAACTTTTTCTAGAATAATAAAGAGAAATGTTGGTGTTGGACAACCAACATGCCCAGAACCTGTAGTTGGTCTTTTGAGAGTATGCTTCCTGGGTGGAGACACCTTGTATCTCCAAGGCTAATGGAATTTTTTTCTAATTTCCCCAAAGTTTGATGTGCTTATGCAAAAGAAAAAAAAGCCATACTTGCCCCTCTCCCCCCCATTTTATTCTTTTCTTCTTTTAATTTTACTTATATTCTAAATAAGGGCTCTGCCTTTTCCATAGACCATAAAACTTGAAACATTTTGTTCTATCCCATATTTATATGTCTTCCTATAAATTGAGAAAAGAAAAAAAAAATAGCAGATTGGGCCTAGAGGCCAGTGGTCACAGGAATATTGAGTGGAATAAAATAAAAAAGATCAGATCTAAATACCCAAGCCAAAGTTAACTACAATAGAATCAAGAGACCCAAACTATAACAAGCTAAAT
The DNA here is from genome assembly GCA_004027635.1 of Crocidura indochinensis. Lineage (NCBI taxonomy): Eukaryota > Metazoa > Chordata > Mammalia > Eulipotyphla > Soricidae > Crocidura > Crocidura indochinensis. The sequence continues at coordinate 27,997 of PVKC010007540.1, forward strand.
ACAAAGTGGGCCATTACACTAGTAGTCCATGGGATAGGGGTGGAGGTATGAGATGCATGCAGGGAATTAGGGTGGAGGGAAGTCAACACTAGTGGTATGAATGGACCTAATTCACTGTTACTAAACACCTGAAATACATCTGTGACAGACATATAATTCACAATGGTCTCAATAAAAGAAAACACTGAGTGCAAATGCCAGGTAATTCTTGGAGGCTAATTGATGCTGCATTTGACTTCTTCCCAAATTCTCCATTCCCAGCCATCATTTTGGGTGCCTGTGCCTGCTTGTCACAATTTGTGTCTCAGCCTTTTTGTCTGGATTTGCCACTGTCACCAAAAAATTATACATTTGAACTTAAAAACAAAACAAAGTAAATGAAAATAATATAGTCAAATTGGAGAGAGTTGAAAAACTTGATTAAAAGAAATATTTGGGAAATGAAAACATTTTTATTAATCCCATGTTGTAGGTAACTGAGAGTTAAGTAAAAGAAGACATTTTTGATGTCTTTGTGATCAAAATATTTCTAAAGTGAATAAAATTCATTCTTATGTTTTTATAATCTCAAAAAAGTAAATACAGAAGAATCTTGCTCTAAAGGCAGAAAATTCAACTCTTAATTCTGGACTGCCATATTGGGTGTCAATGATAAGATTGTTCATGTAGAGTTAGAAGGCATGAAATTTCATTAGACATGGAAAATTCCTAGTAAACCATAAGAAATAAAGTTTAGAACTAAGTCACTTTACTTTTTTGTAACTTACTTGAAAGGAGGCCTGATCAATTTGGGTTTTGATTAGTATCCAGAAAAATTTTAAGAAATGTTTCTTATTTGATATCTCAGTAAACAGTTGCCTGATATATTTTTCTATTTACCCTATTTGCCTTTTATGTTTTTAAATACATAGACTCATGTTCTCTATCAATAAGAATATCTCAAAAGAGTTATAAACTTTTCCCAGAGAGCATTAAACACAACTTTTGCATAATATTTACTTATAGTGGGAAATTCTGGTTATTTAAATAATCATAGATTTTAAAAGTGAACAATCTCAAATTATCTAAGTTGGTAACAAAAACTTCTTTGGAAATACTGAAAGTATAAGGGACTCAGATCTGGCTGCAAAGTCAGACAAATCTAATGAAATAGGAGCTTGGTACCTGCACTGTGACCATTAAAAATCATTTAGCCTCTCTGAGCATCATATTCTTTGCTAAAAATTGAGGATAAAAATCTTCCTTGACAAAACAGGATAAAAAGTCAATCACCAGATACCTAGAGCCTATTACCTATAAGTACCTAGTGCCTAGAAGTTGAGGAATAAAAGTTATATCTTTCCCCATGAATAAAAATAAATCTCGGG
>PVKC010007541.1:0-29338 GCA_004027635.1 Crocidura indochinensis
AGTTAGCTAGGCACAGAGGGGACCACTTGACCTGGCAGCCCCGGGGGTGAGGGAGGAAGACATGTGAGGTATGATGGGAAGAGAGGCAGAGGGAGGACGGTTTGGTGAAGGGAATTCCCCTGATTTTATGTTAACATGTACCTAAAAAATTATTGTCAACAATATGTAAGCCACTATGTTTAAAATAAAAATTGTTAAAAAAAAAAAAAGTTCCTTGAGTGATCTGGACCCTTCACACACCCTGATTTCGAACCCAGCACCGAATCTCTCCAGTTTTTGTTAGATACATGTAAAGTTCTAGTCATTGGAGCAGGCGGCTTAGGATGTGAGCTACTGAAAAATCTGGCATTATCTGGATTTAGACAGATACATGTTATAGACATGGACACTAGATGTTTCCAATCTGAATAGGCAGTTTTTGTTTAGGCCTAAAGATGTTGGAAGACCTAAGGCTCTGAAATTATTTGTAAATTCCCACAGCAGATTTTCTTTGTGAGAGTTCTTACTATTTTCTCAAATATAGAGAATGTAAGGAAACACACTGATATGATGTTAATATTTCTTAAAATAGAGCGTGAGCATAAAATTGTTAAATATTCAGATTTTTTCCTTGTACTACTATTTAAAATCAGTATATATTCAAAAACTCAGTGATGATATGAGTACTTAAGAAAGTCATTAGCATTGCTTTATGGAGGGTTAGTTCCCCTACCTGGGAAAACTATCTTGATTTGGCTTACAACCCTGACCACTTATTTACATTCTTTGCTGCATGCTTGCCTGCACCTATTAGACAATTAAAATATTAATAGAGTTTTGGTGTCTGTCATTATTAATTTTAGAGAGTAACAAGGACATGCTGAGCCATAGTATTGATAGATTTGTATAATATGTTAATCATAGCACTCATTACTCATCTCAGGTTCCAATTTTTTTCAAGTGATTTTTATCTACTAATTTTATCTGATATTTCATATTTTGTCATTTCCAATTATGCACATCTATTCCTTGGAAATATATTTATATATGTATACTAAAATGTCTTTATGGCAACAATTTATTAAACAATATTTGTGACCCATCACAAAATGACAGATTCTGCTGACAAATACCTAGACAATTTAGATAAAAAATGAGCACATTATTAAACTTGGCATAAAAAAATCAAGTTATTTGTTTTATAAGTGAGAAAACTAAAGCAAAAAGTAAAATGACATTCTACAAACTAACATACACAAATATGCAATCTTTATTAATATGAGAAGTTTAAAATGTACCCACTGTGCATTTGACAAGTTCATTTAGCAAACACAAATTCAAATAATTTGAAGTAATAATACACAGCTTCCTGGATAAATAACAGGTCAGAAATTTCATAGACTTTAACCTATCTTTTTTTTTAACTTTAACCTATCTTTAAAAGAAGAACTTAGGGCTTTTTTAAGACAAGGCATACTCTACAAACACACAAAACTTTCATGGAAAAAAAGTGCAAAACTCTATGGCAATAATCTCTCTCAATGGACTAAATGCACCAATTAAGAGACACAAATTGGCAAAGTGGATAAGAAATTTAATCCAGAGCTGAAGTGACAGCACAGCAATAGGGCATTTGCCTTGTATGCTGCTGACCAAATTCAGTCCCAGGCATCCCATATGGTCACCCACGCCTGCCAGGAGTAACCCCTGAGCACTGTTGGGTGTGGCCAAAATTTTTTTAATAAAAATAGGAGATTTGGGGGGCTGGGCGGTGGCGCTGGAGTTAAGGTGCCTGCCTTGCCTTGTGCTAACCTAGGACGGACCCGGTTAGATCCCCCGGTTCCCCACATGGTCCCCTGTGCCTGCCAGGAGCGACTTCTGAGCAAATAGCCAGGAGTAACCCCTGAGCGTCACTGGGTGTGCCCCCCCCCAAAAAAAAATAGGAGATTTGAATCCAATATTCTGGGTCCTGAAAGAAACATGTTTAAATAGCTAGAGCAAACACAGACTCAAGCTCAAAAGTTGGAAGACAATCTTTCAAGCAAACAACTTCCTTAAAAATGGCTGGGGTTGCCATACTAATATCAGATGACATAGACTTGAGTCTTAAAAGGTTAAGAGTGTTTCTGTTTTGTTTTGTTTTGCTTTTTTTTCAATTTTCTGAAAGAGCCTGAAAAAGATGGGTAGTAGGTCCTCTTTAAAGATCTGAAAGAATTTACTAATGATTCACCTGGGCTCAGGCTTTTGTTTTGAGAAAGATTTTTGATTTCAATTTCCTCAATAGTGATAGGTCTGTTTTGATATTTCAAATGATCTTGGTTTAACCCTATAAGTTTATAAGTCTCAAAATTTATCCATTTCTTCTAGATTCTCTTGTTTTTAAGCATAAAGTTTCTCAAGGTAATCTCTGATTATCCTTCAAATTTCTATAGTGTCTGGTGTGACATCCCCTCTTTTGTTTCTGATTATTAGTCATCTTTCTCTTTGTGAATCTTGCTTAATGGTTTATTGATCTTGTTTATTTTTTCAAAAAACAAACTCTTGCTTTCATTGATTTTTGAATTGTTTCTAGGGTTTCCAGTTCATTAATTTCTGCTATAAATTTTATTTCCTTCCACCTGCCTACAGTGGAATTGGCAGAATACAGAGTACTGATATAACTTAGCAAATAAAAATCATATAATGCCATCTAAAAATGGGGTGAAGATAAATCAACAAACATGTCCTCAATGAAAAAATACAGGTGGCCAAAAGGAACATGAAAATATGCTCCACATAACTAATCATCAGGAAATGCAAATCAAAACATCATTGAGATACCATCTTACTCCTCAGAGACTGACACACAATACAAAGAACAAGAACAACCAGTACTGGTGTGGCTGTGGGGAAAAGAGGACATCATTCACTGCAGGTGGGACTATGTCAATTAGTTCAGTCTTTCTGGAAAACAATATAGATATTCCTCAAAAAACTAGAAATTGAGTTCCCATATGATCCAACAGTAGCACCCCTAGGCACACAAAAACACCATGCAAAAAGCCCTCTGCATGCCTATGTTCATCACAGCACTATTTACAATAGCCAGAACCTGGAAACCACCCAGGTGACCAACAACAGATGAATGTCTAAAGACACTGTGGTACATATACTCAGTGGAATACTGTGAAGCCATTAGGAAAACTGGAGTTATGGTATTTTCTTATACATGGAAGGACTTGGAAATTATGCTGAATGAAATGAGTCAGAGTCACTCATGCATGGGGTATAAGGAAAATAAATGAAAGTACAAGGGTAATATCCAAAGACAATAGAGACAATAAAGACAATGGAGATGAGAATTAGGTAGACCAGTTCATAGCAAGAAGCTTGCCACAAAGAGTGGAGATTGGAGCCTGACAGATAAACAGCAGTAGGGCATTTGCCTTGCACTCTGCGACTTGGGATGAACCTGGATTTCAATTCTAGCATCTTATCTGGTCCCCCTGAGGTTGCCAGAGTGATATCTGAGTGTAAAGCCAGGACTAAGCCCTCAGCACAGCCGAGTGTGTCCCCAAAACCACAAACCAAAAAAAAAAATCAACAAAAACAAAGAAAGGATATTGCAGTTAGAGGAAAGAAGAGTCTACTATGAAAATAATAGTTAGAACTAAACATTCTGGACAAGAACTGAGTGCTAAAAAGGGTATAAAGTGATATGCATAGGTTTCCTTTGATTACAATAAAGCATACCATAGTATCAAAGAATAATAATAGTAGAGAGAGAGAGAGAAGCAAAATGACTGTCCCAGAGACAGGCAATTATGGATGGGTAGGAGGGAAACGGGGGATATTGGTGGTGGCAAAAATTCACAGGTGAAGGTGGTATACATTCTATGACTGAAGATCATTTATGAATAGTTTTGTAACCATGGTGCTTAAACAAAGTAATTATTAATAAAAGAAAGAAAAAATGGTACATCTACACAATGGAATACTATATAGCTGTTAGGAAAAATAAAGTCATGAAATTGCTTATATATAGTATGTATGTATATATATAACATATATATGGAAAGTATACTGAGCTAATGAGTTGGAGGAAAGGGTTAGATATATAATTTTTACACTCATAAGTGGAATATAAAAAACATGAGACAGTATGGCAATACCCACAGACAATAGAAACAAGATCCAGAAGGCCTAGTCCATGGTAGGAAACTTTGCCACAAAGAGACGTATTTAGTGCAGAAAAGGGATCAATGATAGTTGAGAATGATCACTCTGGACAGAACTGGGTGTTATAAAGTGATACCCCTTCAGTAATAATATTAAAAACCACAGTGTCTAAAAGGGGAAGAAAGAGAGAGAGAGGAAGAGAGAAAGAAGATAAATGTTTACCACAGAGGAAGAGGATGGCAGGGGAAAAGGCAGTGGGGAGGGCAGGATGGAAACTGGAGATAGTGATGGGAAATTGTGTGGGAAATTGAGCACTGCTGAAGGAATGGAGGTTGGACATTGTGTGACAAGCTCAATTATGAACAATTCTGTAATTGTATCTTGTGGTGATTCAATAAAAAATTATTTTAAAAAATACAATGCATCAAAACAAAAGAGAAATGATCTTTATCTCGTCAAAATAAAAGTGATGGAAAAAGTATTGATAATTGTCTTAAATTAGAAAGGTTTATGCTTCACATCCAATTATGTTGAGCACAATCTATATCTAGTCATGATAAATGAACATTCAGTTATGCCTCATAGAACTGCATTATTGCTTACTCACCAGAGTAGCCTAGTATATAAAGAAAGAACTCCACTGAAAGGGTCAAGAATGAACAAGAACCAAAAATAAATGATTCCTTGCATTATTACTTCCACAGTTTTATTAACTACATCTTAATTTGTTTCAACAGATGTAAAAATGTTTTCCATTTGGAGGCTGAAATATAAAATCATGCCTTATGTAAAGCTGTCTCTACCACAAAACAGATGGCAATAATACATCTTTTATAAACTAAGAAGTATGACTTTTCATAGCCTAAAGTCACAAGTCAAAATAACAAAAGGCTGCTATAACTATTTTTCTTAGCTCACAGCATGCTTTTTTTTTAAAAAAGAAAAGGGGGGTGGGGCAACAACTATACCCACCCAATAATCAGGGAAGTTGCTTTTAATTTTGATTATTGTAGGTCTTATTTAAAATCAACACAATCCAAGTCCTTTAATATGACCTTGAAGCAGTCCAAAGGTCTTCAATTATAAAATGCAAATCTCAGCCAACCGCCCCTAAGTGTTCAATAATGAACTCTGTGACACAGAACAATGAAGTGAATGCAAAGAAAGATTAGATGTGGGGATTAGAGAGAGTGCTGAGTGGTAGAGCACCAGCCTTGCTTGGTCTCTGACACTGATCCATACGGTGAGATTGATATTGATAACGGTGCCATTTGGATTTGCAAGATTGTACCCTCTCCACATTCAATACATGGGAGCAATGTAATTGAGTATGTAGCCTGCCACTGGCACTGCAGCCAAGGGTATGGAAGATTTCTAAAAGGAAGTTTGGCGGAATTAGAAATGTAGAGTCTCATAGGACTAGTCAATGTCTTTTTATGAATAAAAAGACACCAGAGAGCTTTCTCTTTCTTTAAAGAAATATCATGTGAGAGTACCTCTAGACTGGAAAAAGAATTTTCTGGGCTGAGTAATATTGCAGCAGCTAGGGTATTTGTCTTGCACGCAGCCAACCTGAGTTTGATCCCCAATATTATATATTTTCCTTGGAGCCTGCCAGGAGTGATTCCTCAGTGTAGAGCCAGAAGTAAGCCCTGAACATCACCAGGTATGGCCCAAAAGCTAAAATGAAAGCAAACTACAAACAACAACAAAAACCTAGGGAAAAAAATTTCAATCAAGAGAGTTCTCAACCATCAAAACTCAATTATGCTGCCATTATAATCTTTGACTTCCTATCTACAGAACTGTAATAAAGCACAATTATGTTTTGTATGCCACCCAGTTTATGGTTTTTTTTTCTAAATAGCATATCTCAGCCTATTTTGTAGCCTGAGATAACTAAATCTCATGGAGATAGGTATTCGGCGGAGAGTTATTTCTGTTAAAAATAGTCATTCTAAAAGCAATGGGCAGTTTTTACCTTCATATTCATGGAAATGAAAGTTTCCTATATATATACCCCTAGGTCTGCCACCTTTAAAACAGCAAACAAAAGCATAAAACGTGCAAATGAATACAGATTTTCTCAGAAAATAAAGCAGTCAACTCTATTTTCTATATATTTTATGATTTCCTGTTTTAATGGTAGCAGATAAGAACAAGGACATTTCTGGACCCCATTATGAAGGATCTGGGTCCTTTTCTTGTTGAGACCAACCTTAGGTCAAATGGGGGAACATCTACTCTTTTTTGCTCTGGACCTTGTACCTTGCACTTTCCATGCTTTTCTGTCATCCATAAGTTGTTGCACATTAACTGAGGTGACCATAAGCCTCCAATAAATAGTGACTGCAAAGGAAAGGAAATGTGTTCAATTTTACTATACAAACCAGTTTGTTCCCTTCTTATTTTGATACATCTGAAGCTTCCTATGTAATTCCATTTGGCCTCATTACAGTTGGGCTCATACAAGGCTAACATGTACTCCTATGTTTGCCAGCTTCCTGTGGTCGAAAGTGAAGGTGCTCTCAGAAAAAAAAAAAAAATCAGACTCTAATAAACTAAGGGTTTTCCCTTGCTTTTAAAAAAATTGAAAAAAGAATAAAATGTTATTGCCATACAGGAAAGTACAGAGGTGGAAATGAAAGCTTCATCACTGCAAGCTTTTTTCCTTTTTTTTTTTTTTTAATAAAATTGATTTGGATCAATTTGAGATAACTGCTGGGAGATGCAAGCTTCTTTCAAATACAACATTTGTTTTTGTTTCCAATCTGAGCTCTAAAAGAACATTGCTAGTATTTTTCCAGTAACACAATGCAGTTGGAGAAGAGTTAAAATAAGAAACTCTACTTGCCTAATCTGCCAGAAAACACAGGAGAGGAGCAATCAGCTCTGGGGAAAGTCGCTCTGAATGAGGTATGCCTGGCTGCTTTAGGCCATGCTGTTTGTCAGTCTTTCAAAATTCAAGTCATTACCAGATGCTGATCTACTATAATATTGTGATATTTTATCTGATTACACTTACCTGATTGTGCCTTATCTGCTATTTTCCTTCCCATTCTTCCATGTATATTAAATGCAGGTGCTTTTATTATTCTGAGAGCTAGAAAGTGTTGACTGCTTTGAATATAAATGGGGATATTATATCATTAACTTGCTCCAAAAGCAGGGCTATTCGCTGTGTAAATCACATGCAAGGTACCTAGTGGAGATACAATAAATTATAATGTCCTGAGAAAGAAAGCAATGAGTAATGGATCAGGAGATAAAAATTTAAGGCATTGTTAAAGAAGGGTAATCTTCAAAATCCTATTTGGTTCTTTTCAACTAGCATTGGTTGATAACATAACTTTATATTAGAAATTTTATAAAGTTTATTTTCTTAAAAATACTTGAAGCAATGAATCATAACATTAAATTTTTATCACTAATAAGATTGTAATCAGAACATGATCACTAACATGTGATGATTAGTTTAAGTAAAAAGAACACTGAAAGTACGTGTATAATTTTTGTGAGAAGTACACTTTGTTTATACAAATAAATTCTTATTTTACCTAGGTCTTCTGCTTAAATAAGGTGAACAAATGGGCAATGCATTAAAGATTTCCAGACATTAAAAGGTGAATGGTTTAGAATTTGGTTGCAAATTTCAAAGGAAGCAATATGCAGTGAGTTAAGGCAGAACCATGACATTGTGTGGCTGCCCAACAGTCTGGGGTTATACGCTCTGCTTAGTTTCCATGATGTTGGCCTCACTAAAAGTTAATCCACAGTTATTTAAGTGGAAATTTTCAGAAAATCCATTTTCAGAGCAAATGTTATGCGAGAGTTTAAATGAGTCACTGCCCTCTGTTGGATAGAATATCAGATGGCCTGTTCATTTGTCAAGATGTCAGATTCTTCTACCTATGGAATAGCTGGGAACCAGGACTCATAAAGGAGTCCTGTCTGCTGGAAGCCATGTGACCAGAGTCATCCTCTATCAGATCTGAATTTAGAAGACAGAAAACAAGTATGAGGACAACAAGAACTCGGGTTCTTTCTCTTGTATAGTTAAGAAGTATATGGTTTCTGCCGTAATCCCTTCCAATTCATGTACAAGCTAACTCTAGTAGCATAGGTGTAGTTGCTATATTTATGCTGTTCACCAAAGGCAAAACAATCTATTCTCTTTTCTCTGGACAACTGTGCAATGAAAATTCCTCTAAGTCAAGGTTGTTAATAAATCCAAGAATTCTTTATTATTATGTTTTGTTTTGAGATCACACACAGCTGTGCTCAGGATTTATTCTTGGCTCCATTTTTAGAGATCGATCGCTCCTGGAAGGGCTAAGGAGAGTATATGTGGTATCAGGATTGAACGTGGTCTGGCTGTAGGCAAGGCAAGCACTTTACCTATTTAACATCACTCCAATTTCTTCTTTACTGCTTACTGTTAAGTCAGATGCTTGAAAACAAAACATTAATATGATAGAATATTTTCAATTATGCCATATTTACACACATTGTATCTATTGTATAAAAGATCTTACAAAACTTGATTAAAGTTAATTTGTTCATATCACTAATAATGTCTATTCTTTAAAATTATAAAAATTAGTGAAAAGTTAGAATAAATATCCTCCTTATAAAAGCTAAAGATTAGATAACATAGAAGGATAACTCATATAGGGAGGGCAACAGAGTGATAGCACAGCAGGTAGGGAATTTGCCTAATGTCACCCCTCCCCCAACTTCCTGTCCATCTTTCCTAGATAGTGAGACCCTCCCACAATTGGGAGGGGTCTGCGGTTGGTAATTAAAGTGGCCTGGGGGAGGGAGGAAGACACAGCAGGAAAGAGATCAGAGACACAGGTTGGGTAGGGAGAGGCTGGTTAGTTTAAAGGCCATGTGAGAAATATGCACATGGCAAATAAGGCCTTGTAATAAAAACTTTATGTCTCCTGAAATTTCATCTGACTGCTGTGGATAATTTCTTGCTGTTACCCTGATACCTACAGACCTGCCAGTCCGTATGGACTAAAGGTTTAGGGCCAAGCCAAGAAAGACCTCACCATCCATCCATGCACCTCTAGGACTTTATAATTAATAATTAATAGAACATATTGCCATCCAAACATGGACTTGAACCCTGGACCCTCAGATTAAAAGTCTGATGCTCTATTGACTGAGCTACTCTACACAGCTGACCTGGGTTCAATCCTCAGCATCTCATATGGTCATCCAAGCCTGCCAGAAGTAATTTCTGAGTGCAGAGCCAGGAGTAAGCCCTGCACACTACAGAGTGTACATCCCTCAAAAAAAATTAAAAAGAGGATATAAATATAAATCATAGGTAGCCAAAATTCCTTATGTATAGAAAGTAATAAACACAAAAAGTGCTGAACTTCATAAAAGTTAGTGCATTTATTTATTAAAACATACCATTAAGCTCTCCACCCAACTGCAAACCTTCCCCTCAACTTTCCCTGGACTGCTAGGACTTCGGGCCAGGTTTGGGAATGCCCCACCCCTCACCGCCTGACCACAGTGTCTAATTTATACTGTTTAGGTCTAGTCAGCTCAGACCTAACACTCAATTTCCTCAGATAATCCACATCTGTAAAAGAGGATAGAAAAACACTGAAGCAGCTTATAATATCCCTATTACACTTAGACAAGCCACTGGCTAAGGAAAAATAAACTCTAAATTGGATATACCTTCAAGCACCTCTAATACACTCAGTACAGCAGATCACTTTATTAAACAACCCAAAAACTCAACATTCAAACCCACCAAATGCAAAGAAATATGGGTAAACTAAGGAAGACACTGGCAGCTGGAGAAATGGAGAGAAATCCTATCAAGTTTCCAAGTTCAACAAAATGTACGAGCCAATAGATGAGGACCTAAATGAATGTCCTAGCAATGGAAATCAAGGAATTAATAGCCTGCAAGATTAAGAAATCTACAGATGAAAAATTCAACCAACATAAAGAACTTTTATAGAAGATGAAAGAATCCATACAATTGGAACTAAGGGAATAAAATGTTAGCAAGCCATAATATCATAATTGCACAGTTAGAAGAACGCATACTAGCAGGGGTCTTAACTAGCGGCCCGCAGGCCATTTCTGGCCCTCTGTACAACATTTTGTAGCCCTGCCCTAGAGGAATCTTTTTTTGTTCTGTTTTGTTTTAGTTGTTTGGGTCACACCACCCAATGTTCAAAGCATACTACTGACTTTGCACTCAAGGATCACCCCAACTTTGCCACCTGTGGCCCCCAGGTTAATTGAGTTTGAGACCTCTATCATAGAGGAACTTGAAGAAAAACTACAAAACAACAATGCCAAGTCAATAAGAATCAAGAGAAAAAACATTGGAAGAAAAAGTTAGGTACCTAATGAACAAAGATAAAAGAAATAACCTACAAATTGTAGGAATATCAGAAAGGGAGGATAAAGGGAAAGGAGAACAAATAGTGAGAGAATTTATAGCAGAGAATTTTCCTACTCTCTGGAGAGAGACACCTGTACAAATGCAGGGGACAAAAAGAGTCCCTAAAAAAATAGACCCTAACAGACCAACACCAAGACATATAGTAATCCAATTGTCAAAATGAATTCTTTTTTTTTGTTTTGTTTTGTTTTTGGGTCACACTCGGCAGTGCTCAGGGATTACTCCTAGCTCCATGCTCAGAAATTGCTCCTGGCAGGCACGGGGGACCATATGGGGCACCGGGATTCGAACTGATGACCTTTTGCATGAAAGGCAAACGCCTTATCTCCATGCTATCTCCCGGGCCCCATAAAATGAATTCTTTAAAGAAAACCTTCAAGTACAAAGGAAGGAACATAAGAATCAAACCAGACCTCCCAATTGAACAATTTAAGCAAAAAGACAGTTGAGTGGTATATTTAAACTGCAGAGTGAAAGAAACTTTAAACCTAGGGTCCACTACCCAGCAAAACTCTCATTCATATGGAGGGAGAACTAAAAACATTCTTGTTTGTTTGTTTGTTTGTTTGTTTGTTTTTGGCCACACCTGGTGATGCTCAGGGGTTACTCCTGGCTATTTGCTCAGAAGTCGCTCCTGGCAGGCACAGGGGACCATATGGGGAACTAGGGGATCGAACTGAGGTCCGTCCTAGGTTAGCGCAGGCAAGGCAGGCACCTTACCTTCAGCGCCACCACCCGATCCCTAAAAACATTCTTAGATAAAAAAAGAACTCACACTGTTTGCGCTAACTAAACCATCCCTAAATGAACTACTCAAAGGTGTATTACACAATCTAAACCCCGATTGTAACAAAAACCATTCTACTCAATACAATAAATACCACAACAACCCTCTCTGTCGATAAACTCTTTAAATGGCATTGGAATAAATTTCCCCATTAAAAGACACAGAGTAGAGAGGTGGATCAGAAAACAGAAACCATATATCTGCTGCCTCTTTGATTTCATCTTGGATCTACTGGTCGTTCAATAGAAAGCTGTTTAATTTCCAGTTGTTAAAGTTTTTCTTCTGTGTCCTTTTGTAGTTCACATCTAATTTCAGAGCCTGTGGTAAGCGGAGGTAGCCTGAAAAATTTCTATCATCTTGGTTTTATGGAGGTATGTTTTATGTGCCAGCATGTGGTCTATCCGAGAGAATGGCCCATGTACACTGGAAAAGAATGTGTATCCAGGTTTCTGGGGATGGAGTGTACTATATATAAATACTAGGCCTCTTTCTTCCATTTCTCTTTTCAGGGCTAGTATATTTTTGTTAGATTTCAGTCTGGTTGACGTACCAAGTGTTGTCCGTCATGTTGAGGTCTCCCACAATTATTTTGTTACAACTGATATCCTCTTTCTAATTTGTCAACAATTGTATTAGATATTTTGCAGGTCTCTCATTGGGTGCGTATATGTTTAGTAGTGCCATTTGTTCCTGTTGCACATATCCCTTGATTAGTATGAAGTGTCCATCTTTGTCCCTTACAATCTTTCTGAGTCTAAAATTTGTGTCATCTGATATTAATATGTGGCTACCCCAGCTTTTTTTTTTTTTTTTTTGGTTTTTGGGCCACACCCAGTGACGCTCAGGGGTTACTCCTGGCTATGTGCTCAGAAGTCACTACTGGCTTGGGGGTCCATATGGGGAATCGGGGGATCGAACCACGGTCTGTTCCCAGGCTAGCGCAGGAAAGACAGGCACCTTACCTCCAGTGCCATCGCCCGGCCCCTACCCCAGCTTTTTAAGGGTGTTGCTTGTTGGATGATTTTCCTCCAGTCTTTGATTTTGAGTCTGTATTTGTTCTGACTATTCAGGTGTGTTTCTTGTAGGCAGCAAAAGGTTGGATTTCTCTTTTTGATCCATTTAGCCACTCAGCATCTCTTAATTGGTGCATTTAATCCATTGACATTGAGGGAGATGATTGTCATGGGATTTAATGTCATCTTTGTGTATAAGTTTGCTGTGACTGTTGGTCTGTCTTGTCTTAAAGTAGACCTTTCATTTTTTTTCCTTAAGGCTGTTTTTGCATCTGTAAAGTTTCTGAGAAGTTGTTTATCCATGAAGCTATGTATCCTCCCTTCAAACCCGAATGTGAATTGTGATGAGTGCTGTATTCTAGGTGAAGCATCCATTTCATTCAGTTTTGCCATAACATCCCACCACTGTCTTCTGGCCTTGAGAGTTTCATGTGACATGTCTGCTGTAAATCTTAAGGGTGCTCCTTTGAATTTAACTTCCATTTTAGTGTTGCTGCTTTCAGTATTCTATCTCTGTGGGATTTGTCATTGTGACTAGTATGTGTCTTGGTGTGTTTTTCTTCGGGTCTCTTTTAGCTGGTAATCTTTGAGTATGCAAGATTTGATTGCATGCAGTCTTTAGCTCTGGGAGTTTTTTGTGACGATGTCTTTGACTGTTGATTCTTTCTGTGGATCTCCTTCCTGGGCCTCTGGGACTCCAATGATTCTTATGTTGTTTCTGTTGAGTTTATCAAAGACTTCCATTTTCATCTATTCACATTCCTTGAGTACTTTCTCCATTGCCTGATTGTTTGCCTTAAGGTTCTTTTCCAATCTTTTCTGCTGTATGGAGTTGTTCTGCATTTCATCTTCCAATTCACTGAATCTGTCCTCGGCTGCTGTTACCCTGTTGGAGAGGCTTTCCATTGAGGTTTTCAGTTCAGCTACTGTGTTTTTCAGATATGTTATTTCAGTTTGGAGTTTTCTGATCTCTATCCTTGTGTTCTGTTCAGCTATAGCTGTTTTCTTTGATTTCCATGATGATCCTCCATATTTCTATTTTAAACTACGTATATGATAGATTAATCAGATGGTTGGCATTTTTGGGTCATTAGAGCTATCATCTTCATTCTCTGTGCATGGTGTTTGCCCATTATCACGTTTGTAGTGTAATTCTTTTATGTGTGTTAAGGTGAGGCTCATTAGTTAGAAAGGGTGCGCGATTGTAAAGTGAAGTGGAGTGGCTGCAGTCTTCTGGAGTTTCTAAGAGACAGTTTTTGCTGGGCCTTTCTTGGCCTTCTCACTAGATTTTCAGGAGACAGAAAAGAAGAGAAACACACAAAGCCAACAGGTCCCCTCAGTGTCTCCCAGTTGCTAATCACACAACAAGGGCATACCTCTCCCACCTCCCCATAACATTTTTTTAAAAAGTGGATCAAACACTTCTGAAATTCATTTGGAACAATAAACACACAAAGAACAAGAACAAACAGTGCTGGCTGGGATGTGGAGAGAAAGGAAATCTTATTCACTGCTGGTGGGAATGCCGTCTAGTCCAGCATTTATGGTAAGCGACATGGAGACTCCTCAAAAATCTGGAAATTGTGCTCCCATATGATCCAGCAACACCACTCCTAGGAATATACCGTAGGAACACAAAAATACAATACAAAAATCCCTTCCTCACGCTATATTCATTGCAGCACTGTTTACAATAGCCAGACTCTGGAAACAACCAAGATGCCCTTTAACAGATAAATGACTAAAGAAACTGTGGTACATAAACACAATGGAATATTATGCAGCCATCAGGAGAGATAAAGTCATGAAATTTTTCTATATGTGGATGTACATGGAATCTATAGTCTCAATCATCTATGGGTGTTAAGAAAAATTAAAGACATTACTGTAATAAGACCCAGAGACAATAGAATTAAGGACTGTAAGAGCTGGAAGGACTGATTCACAAGTTGAAGCTCAATTTGAAGCTCAAGTGGTGAACTCTATTAGAGAAATAACTACACTAAAAACTAACATAACAATGTTAAAGAAAGAGAGAAGTAAAATGCCTGTCGCAAATACAGGCAAGGGTGGGTGAGGAAAGAGGCAGTGGTAATGTTGGACTGGTGATGGGAGGGTGTTCTGTTTATAACTGAAACCCAACTATAAACATGATTGTAATCATGGTTCTTTTTTTGGGGGGGGGGGGTTGGGTCTCACCCAGCAGTGCTCAGGGGTTACTCCTGGCTCCATGCTTAGAAATTGCTCCTGGCAGGCACGGGGGACCATATGGGGCTCCGGGATTCGAACCGATGACCTTTTGCATGAAAGACAAACGCCTTACCTCCATGCTATCTCCCGGGCCCCGTAATCATGGTTCTTAAATAAAGATTTATATTTAAAAAAAATAAGAGGTTGGAAATCAATAATGGGGAAAAAAGGCAAGATAGCCATTCTTATATCAGATCAAATTTCATTCAACCTCCAGAAAATTCTCAGAGACTAAGACAGTCACTACTTACTGATCAGGGGAACATTAGACAATAACTAACTCTGATCAATATTTATGTGCTGACTATAAAGCCAGCAGAATATGAAAGGCATTTGCTCACAAACCTAGAGAAACATATGGAAAGAAATGTGATAGTAGGAGGAGATTTCAATACTCCACTATCAGCACTACGTAGGCAGAAAATTAGCAACGACATAAGAACCCTAAATGAGAAATAAGAGGAAATAGAACTAATGGACTTATACAGGGCTCTCAACCCAAGAAAGAAGAACAAACATTCTTCTCAAGTGCACATGGAACCTTCTATAGAATAGGTCATGCCTTCGGATATAAATCTAACTTGCACAAAGTCACAAACATAAGGATTATCAGAAGCACCCCATTAATCATATTCTATCCTTGGCATCACATATGATCTCCCAAGTATTACCAAGAATAATTTATGAGCACAAAGTATTGACAGGTGAGGTTCAAATACTAAAATCAAACCAATAAACAAACTAAACTAGCAGTGACAGCATTTGTATTCAGCTATAGAGTGCATGCCGAACATGTGTTAAGTCCCTGGATTTGGTCCCTTGCATGATAATTTTGATTATCATGTACTCAGGGGTAGTCCCAGATCAGTGCTTAGGATTCACTCCCAAGGTGCTCTGAGAACAATTCAGTGCTTGGGGATCAAATCTTGGCCGGCCTAACCAAGAACTATCTTTCCATACTGCAACTCTGGCTTGTTTCCTATCAATTAGAAAGAGTATCTAATCTGACCTTCTATCCTTCTGGTTTGCTGAAACCATTTTCATTCTTTCATTTTGTTTTTAGGTTTATGAGTTAATGTTTATTGCCACACACATGCATTTTACATTGAGATTTATAAGTTCAATTTTGATGCATATTATATTCAGTGCCCTTTTTAAAGAGCGAGTAGGGGTTAGGAATAAAGTGTTCAGGGGCCTCTGGGATTATTCATGAGTAAGTGACTGCCTTGCAGGCAGAAGGCTATACACATTTAATTCCTGGCACTGCTACATGCACAGACTGTAATCCTGAATGCTTATGCTATAGCTAATGCCCCTACAAAGTGTACAATCTCCAATGTGACTCGACAAAATGTAAGATCTCTGGTGCACCACAAGGAGGGTATTTAAGTACTTGCAACCAAAATTGCAAGTACCTTGGGGCTGGAGTGATGATGCAAGCACTAAAGCGAGTGCAGCATTACTAGCCTAGGACTGACCACGGTTCGATCCCCCCGGTGTCCCATATGGTCCCCCAATCCAGGAGCCATTTCTGAGCGGATAGCCAGGAATAACCTCTAGCATCACCCGGTGTGGCCTAGAAAAGCAAAACAAAACAAAAAATTGCAAGTACCAAAACTGATTGTGCTTCCGTGTAAGTAGAACAAGCTAGTGTCTGAGTACTACCATTAAGTGTGTGGTTTTACCAAGAAATGGAAGGTGGGAAAAAGAATCAGGAGTTCAACTCAAAATGCTCTCTCATGGAGACGTAAATGTGTCTTGGTGCTAGAGTGCATACCTCTCATGCATAAGCCCTGCTCCCTCTGCCCAGCTCCTGTCTGTCCCTAGCAACTTGCATGCACAATGTCTCTCCTACATCATGGGGTTTCACTCTGCTTTTTTGTATCCTGTCGCACATTCCTTTCCGAAGAGAAATGTCCAAAAATCTGTCTCTTGGCACTAGTCTTCTATAAGTACTTCTTAAAAGATAAACTCTTCCTATGCTTAATTTTTTTTAGTACTTATATTCCTTTTTATTTAAAATAGCTTCTTCTAGAGCTGCATCACTGTCCTTGTTAACTAAAATAGTGAAAGAAAAAAAAAACCGTTTTTTATTAAAAAAAAAAAACCTGTCTATTTAAATGTTAAGAAGTTATGAAAGTAGTGGAATAAGGCAGACAGTGTATGAGGGCTGCTAAAAATGTGGCATAATTGATAAAATGTTATTTCCAAATTTCTAGACAACATGTATGACTACTTCTTTTTTTTGGGGGGGGGGGTCACACCTGGCAGTGCTCAGGGGTTACTCCTGGCTCCATGCTCAGAAATTGCTCCTGGCAGGCACGGGGGACCATATGGGGCACCGGGATTCGAACCAATGACCTTTTGCATGAAAGGCAAACACCTTACCTCCATGCTATCTCCCACCTTACCTCCATGCTATCTCCCGGGCCCTTTTTTTAGTGGTTTTTTTTTTTGTATGACTACTTCTAACTATTTGAAACTCTCACTGAAGATTCTTCAAGATATTTTCAGATATATCTTACCACCTCCTCTTCCTCTGCAGAGATGGAGAAAAGATTGCTTTAATTTCGTACTTTACTGGATGGTTCAAATCATAATCACTTGCTTTTATATCATCTTCTTGTTTATCTGTAGAGTCAGAGAATGTTATCAGGATCCAACCAGGGAAACAGAGGTTATTAGGTAACATACCTGTCAAACAGCAAGAAGTTTATAGTCTCTGTGACTGTTACTAACGAAAGATCACCAGGACCAGTAATGTTTTTGGCTACCAAGGTAATATTTTTATACAAATTGTGAAGAAAAGCATTTATATGGCAGAGATACTGCATAATCCAGACACATAAATATGACAAAAATAAAACAACTAGAACACAGAATATCTTACTGGTGGGTTTTCTCAGAACACTGATATGATCTATACTTTTTCATCCATGACAGTTGGAAAAAATTTGGCATACTAAGCAGTCATAGAAAATTTTATGAAAGAAAATTGTGCCTCTGACTAAAATTACAATGTACCTCCATACATGTTCCAGTTGCTGACCTATTAGTCTTTATTAGTCTGTAAAAATTTCTTTATCTCTAGGGATTCACTAAAATCCAAAAGTCTGTATTTCTTATTAGAAAACACAGAGACCATCCTTTAAAGTCAAAGGAAGTTGAGTAGGTATTTGCTTATAGACTATCTCATCCATCTAGAGATTGATCTCTGCCAAGTTCTCTGCAATTCTTTGACTCTGTTATTTATGAAGAGCTGTGGCATCCTGTTTCAAAAATTACCAACCAGTCAGCACTGATGGGTATGTATTTTTCTTGTGCACTCAGTGGCAAGAAACGTATATAATAAATTCTTAGGAACTTTATCTCTTTCAGTTAAAGTCAAGTAACTGCTGACTCAAGGAATTGCCACAAAATCCATTCCTAGGTAATGGGAGGCTCACTCTCTAGAAAAAAAAAAAAGGTATTTCAATACTTCAGAAATTCTTTAAAAATACAAAATGTTACCGCTTTGAGATACAAAATTGGGAACTATATTCCATGCTGAGAAATTATTTTATATTTCTATACTATTAAATGTGTTCCCAATGGAAATATAACAACAGAATAATCACCCACGTGACCATTTGATTAAAAAAGTTTTTAACAAACTTATTTTACTTTTATGACTGTGGATAGGCATTATTAACCATCTGCCTTTGTATTATTTAAAAATTACACAAATAAACATTCTCTTACAGCCAGAAAACTGTTATTCATTGAATTGTACATTTATTCCTCAATAACTCTTTTTGCCACTTTAAAAAGGGCCTAAAGTTACCATCATTTCAACTCTTTAAAATTCATAAGCTATAATACTAAGAAAACAGACGGCATTGCAGTATTTCATGGCAAATAAAGCCTTAAAAGTTCTTTTTTTTTTTAAACTTACATCAATTATTTCCTTTTGAGAAAATAAATAAGAAAAAATAAAGGAGGAAAAAATGAAATTTAAATCTTAATGTACACTGTTAAAGAAAAAGAGTGACCCAAATATCAATAGAGGGTTCTGCTAACAATCTTACATAGGCAGTACTCTTTTGTATAATAGCCAGCATGGATAAAGCAGTAACATTTCATAAACAACACATCATATTAAATTAATAGTTATTTGTTCTATAGGAAATACAATAAATAAAAGAGAGATAAACAGAATAGGAGAGACAAAGTTTAAGTTGTTAGTGTATGCTTGAACCAAATCTATCATGATTATGGAAAGACCCTAAAGAATACAAGTCTGATTACACAAAAGAAAAAAATCATATTGAAGATTTTGATATGCACACTCAACCAAAATTTTACATGTCATCATTTCAGTTATGTGCATTCAAAGATTAATACAATCAAGGTGCTTTTAAGATGCTCTCAATAGGCTGGAGAGAGTCTGAGGAATAGATGTCTGCCTTACAGGTAGTTGAGCAGTTTTAGTCCTTGACATAGCATATGGTTACTGACACCTGCCAGAAGTGATCTCTGGACACAGAGCCAGGAATAAACCCTGTCAGTGTGACCAAAATGGGGAAAAGATTGTTTCTAATAATCTCTCTACATTCTGACTATTTGTATCCTTATAAAATCCCCTTTTGAATATGGATTAAAGTTGTTAAGTCACCTTCTAATGTATAAAATAAAACAACAATAATGGAAATCATAAAAATGATAGCTCCATTTCCTCCCTCTTGCACTCACTCTCTTCAAAAGGAAAAGGTAGGTGCCACAATTTAAGTGGCCTATGAATTAATGGAAGAAGCTGAGAAAGTACAATAGCTGATGACTAAAGAGGAACTGAGGTCCTCAGTTCAAGAACACCTATGTTCTTGATTCCTACCAAGAATAGCATCAATGAGATTACAAGTGAAACCTCCGTCAGTTTAGCTATCACATAAGATTACAGTCCAAAATTATATCTATTCTAATTGCATCCTCTGAGATCTCCCAACCTGAAGAACTCAATTAAGCTTCCTCCTAATTCTCGACCCTCAAGAGCCTGTGAGTTAAGATAAAAAAAAGTTTATTGTTTTAAGCAACATTTTAGCATAATTAGTTACACACAAATAGATAATTAATACAACATATTTCTTAAAGTTGTTGATTCAAAATATATTCTATCATAATGCAAAATGTTTTCCAAAGAGTACAGAAATTATACTTCCATAATATATACTGCTTTTAGAAAGCATTACTCTTTGTTTTTAAATGGTAGCATAAGGATTCTCAAAGTCTTTCAATAAAGTCCTAAAACTGTCTCCATATAAAAGATTCTGGAAGAAGACTACTTAAGAACACACACTAATGATGTTTTAAAATAACTTCTATGTGGAAGCTGTGTTCAGCAGAGATATAATGTCATTATAACAGTTGTAGAAAGTACCATGGAAACAAAATAAGCATTAAAATATTTCAATTGTATAAATATGATATCCCCTAAATTTTAAGATACAGAAAAAAAGTTAATGTATTTTGATATTTTGAAAATGTAGTCAAATAGCTAGATGTTACTAAACCAATGTAAGGGCATTTCTCCTTGTTTAATAAAATTAACTATCAATTGGAAAATAACCTGAAAATGTACAAAAATCATATCAAGTGGCTTTATGTAAAGGAACATATTAGTACAACCGACACAGAGATGAAGAAATAAGTATTACCATAACCTGTTCACATCTCTTTCATGTTTAACTTTATTCAATCAAGAATTATTTTAACGGATTCTTTCATATATTTCCATACATTGTGTACAAGAGTAATTTATACAGGCTCATTGCTATGAAATGATTAGACCAGAAGTAGACTGTTCACACCACAAATTGGGTTAATTTTGGTTGTTTACAAATAAGTGCATTTCTATGAATATTGAGAGGTCTCATCCGGATTTACTCAGGACTTACTTCTGGCTGTGCTCAGAAATTATTTCTAGCTATGCTAGGAGAATTAGGGAATTACATGTGGTACTGAGGATTTGAACCAATGTTGGTGGCAAGCAAAGCAAGCACCTTACCCATATACTATCTGTGGTCAATCTGAACATTTTTAATGTTCTTCTAGTATAATTTAAACATATTTTTAATAAAAATACATAGAAGTTACATTTTACATCTCTTTATTAAGTTTTAGAAGATAAAAAGCTAAACACGTAGCAATAGCTAAATAGAATTACTATAAATATTATTGTGCATATTATTACACTACTATTTTCATAATTTGGAGATTAATAGTTTTTTTTCTGTTTTTGTTTTTGGACCACATTAAGGCAGTCCTCAGAGGTTACTTCTGGCTCTGCGCTCAGAAACCACCCTGACTTGGGGGGACCATATGGGATACCAGGGGATCAAACTGCAGTCTATCCTGGGTCAGTTACGTGCAAAACAAATGCCCTACCACTGCTCCATCACTCCTGCCCCTATTTTTATTATCTTTAAATGAAAATTAGTTAGCAGGATCTCCTCCTAACTATGCTCCCACCAACAATATAAGACAATTTCAGTTGCTCATCTTTAATTTTTAGTCATTTCAATGTAGTTAAGTGGTACTTCACTGAGGTTTTAACAACTATAATTCTGATTTCTGACCCAGTCAGAAATGTACTATTCCTATACTTCTTAAAATTTTTGATATAATGTTTATCTTCTTTGTCTTATACATATAAGATTTCCTATTTAAAATAAAAACAAACTAAAATGCAAAAAACAACCAACAACAACAAAAAAACCTCTCAGGATTTCTGAAGTATTGACAGTATTCTATCTCTGTATCTTAATCTGAAGTTTGACCCAACTTCTTTAGTATTAGAGAAAATTCCTAAAGAACAGAGATTAAGATAAATAAGATAAAAAAAGATCTGCATTGAAGAAAATTCTAATATGTTCCTAATAGAGAAAAAAGAACCAAGAGAGAATTCTCGAGAAATGTAGGATCCACTTAAGGATTCAGATGAGTATTGAACAGGGTATGTGTGTGAGGGAAATAGTAGAGGCAGGGAAAGAGCCAACATAAAATACAAGAAGTAACAGTGACCCATCCCCAAACAAGGAAATGACAGTGCTTATTCACCACAGATGGATTAGAAAAACCTCATTGTTCAAGGGAATTGGGGTAACTATACACTCAAGTGTTTCATTAATAGGAACTAATTATTCCTACAACTTTCTTTTCTAGACTAGTAATTGACAAATTTTAAAAGACAAGAATGGAAATGATTAAACTGTTTATAAATATCTCAGTAAAAAGCTGTAGACCATTTATATAAATGAAAATATAAAGCATATAGGTCTAAGTGCATAGAGTGCCTGTTAAACCTGGTGTCCATTCTGGCCCCCTGAGCACTGCCAGGAATGATGTCCAAGTGAATAGCCAGGAGTTAATTCAGGTATGGCCAAATAAATAATATATAAAGCACCCAATAAAGCAAAATTCACAATATCATTTATTTAATCAAAGCTTTCCAGGCATGTTAAGAAAACATAAATATATAGGGTCAGAGCAGTGGCATAAATGGTAGAGCATTTTTGCCTTGCATGCACTAACCTAGGATGGATCACGGTTCAATCCCCAGCATCCCATATGGTCCCCCAAGCCACCAGGAGCAATTTCTGAACACATAGCCAGGAGTAACCCCTGAGCATCACCGGGTGTGGACCAAAAAGAAAAAAAAAGAAAACATAAATATAAACTACCATGAAGAAAAATATAATAATGCTAACTCAAGTATGGAAAGTTTTTAGAAGTTACTGTTACTGAATTTGGTGTGTGTTTGGGGTGGGACTTTAGAGGAGTCAAACCCAGAGGTACTCAAGGTTTCCTAGGGTTCTGTGCTCAGAGACCACTCCTGGCAATACTCAGAGAAGCATATACAGTGCTGGGAATTGAACCAGGGTTGCTACATGCAGGGCAAATATCATAACCCTATATTATCTCTTCTACTTCAATTGTTACCATTTTAATATGCTAAAAAGTTAATCAGTATAGTATAAACTATATTTGTAAGTAGATCTCAAACTTCTTGAGTTGAAAATTATATACAATATGAGAAAAGCATTGATGGGATCTAGCACATTAGATACTGAAGAACAAAAGAACAATTGGAAGATAGAAACCAAAAAATTAAAATGAAGAGATCATGAGTAATTTATATATATATATTTTGGTTTTTGGGCCACACCCAGTGACGCTCAGGGGTTACTCCTGGCTATGCGCTCAGAAGTCGCTCCTGGCAGGCACGGGGGACCATATGGGAACCGGGGGATTGAATCGTGGTCGGTCCTAGGCAAGGCAGCAGGCACCTTACCTCCTGCGCCACCTCCCGACTCACGAGTAATTTAAAATAAATACTGTAACCTGAGTTTTGCAGAGAAATTCTATCGCAAAATAATTCAGGATAAAATACTGAAATTATTACTATATTTTGAAATTATTACTATTTGCAGAAGATCTGATAATATATAAAGAGACTATCCTGAAGGTACTAATTTAAAATAATTTATTAAAAATAATAAGTAGGGGGCCGGGCGGTGGCGCTGGAGGTAAGGTGCCTGCCTTGCCTGAGCTAGCCTAAGAGGGACCACGGTTCATCCTCCGGTTTTCTATATGGTCCCCCAAGCCAGGAGCGACTTCTGAGCGCATAGCCAGGAGTAACCCCTGAGGGTCAATGGGTGTGGACCAAAAAACAAACAAACAAACAAAAAAAGAAATAATAAGTAAAAAAAGGAAAAGGAAAGATAATAAGTACATATAGTAAAATAGCAAATTAAAAATTAGTATACAAAATCATTTGCATTTATACATGTAAATGAGAGAAATAAAGAAATGTTAAAATAACATTTGAATTTTCAGTAAAAATAACTGAAAATGTAGAAATTTATCAAATGATCTAGCTAACAAAGTAGTACACTGTAAAAAGACAGAAAAAAACATGATGATAATTGTTACTGTAGAAAGAATTTGTAGTTTAAAATGGACATTTCATGGGGAAAGCCTTCTCCCTAACTTGGGTGCGCTGAGAGCCTTGATAGGCCCCCGACCTTCCCTTCTTCTGCCCCTGGCCTCCAGGGCTTCCTGGGGTGGCAGCTCAGGTGGCCAGACAAGGTGGGTGTTGGGGGTTCCCCCTGGAAGGGGTCCCAAGCTTTCCCTCCCTTCCCCCAGCACTAGGCTGGGAAGGGCACAGGGTGGAGGGAGGGCAGATCCTGGCTTGGGGCTCTCTATTGATCCTTTTTTGAGCTGGAGGCTGGTTCTAGCTGGCATGGGGTTTGGGGAGACCCCATGGGGCAAGCCTTCTCCCTAACTTGGGTGCGTTGGGAGTCTTGATAGGTCCCTGGCCTTCCCCTCCTCTGCCCCCGGACTGCAGGGCTTCCTGGGGTGGCATCCCAGGTGGCCAGAAATGGTGGGTCCTAACTTGGGGTGTGCTGAGATTTCTCGATTGCACTAAGTTTGTCAATTTCTGATCAGTCTACATGTGGAAAACCCCGCGGGGGCACTAACCCCCCTGCATATAGCACTGCATGTTAAAAGTATTACCTATCCTCGTGTTATGTTTTGCGTATCCAGAATGTCCATTTTGTATTCTGCCTTTTCCCATACCCCTAAAAAGCTCATTTTTACTCCTTAACTCTCTCACCCCCCAAAACATCACTAACCCACATCACTCTTTTTAACTTGAGTAGTGCACAATCCTAATCACAGACCAAAGCTGTGCATTAGTGTAACAAGCCAAACTATTTTAAAAAACATAAAATGGACAAGTATTTCTTCTGAATATTTTATGTGTTTTTTCTGACACCTATAAGCCTTACTAAATACTCTTATACAATGATGGTTCTGATCACTTTATCTTCTCTTTATGAGCTGTTCAATAAGGAATTTTGGTAAAAGAGTCCCCCAGTTTAATGCTTTTGATTGAATCGTGTCATGGGGATTGTTGGACTTGTTCTTATGACCCCATATGTGCCAATAATACCACGTGGCATTGTTACTTCTTTGCATAGGTACATTAAAATGGGAAAATACTATACATACAAATAAGATCTTATCTAATAGAGATTGAAGCACACAAATCTTGTAATGCAAAGGGACCTTACACCCTGAATATTGACATAACGACCTGGCACAGGCCTCTGAAGAATGGGCATTTTCCATTCACCCCTGAACCTGGGAAGCCATCTTCAAAACATCCAAGTTTGTCTATAACATCACCTGGAAGCAATCCTCTACCACAGAAGACCCTACCACTGCTCAGACATCTACCTGCTGTAAAGAGACTTCCCTTAACACTGAGAAGACTTTTTTTTTTTTTTTGGGCCACACCCAATGAACGCTCAGGGATTACTCCTGGCTATGCACTCAGAAGTCTCCCCCGGCCTGGGGGTTCATAGGGGCACGGGGATCGAACCATGGTCTGTACAAGGTTAGCGTGGTAAGGCAGGCACCTTACCTCCAGCGCCACCGGCCGGCCCCTAACACTGAGAAGACTTAACAACAATGACCTGCTTACAGGACAGGGCTCTCTGCATTGCCCTTTAATTGTGAGGTGAAAGGAGAGGACGTTCCACATACTGACTTCAATGTAGGATATGCAGATTTCATGATATCAACAACAGAAACTGTGTGAAAAATAAAAGTGTGTTGGCACTACAGACAATGTCTTGGATTGGACGATCTAGCATGCCTGGAGCCTAGAGTTGGTCTTATGCCAGGAAACTTCAGGGGTAGGATCTCTTTGTATTTAGGCCAAAGTTATTGCTTTCCATACCCCTCATATTTTTGGTGGGCCTATGCAAACAACAATTCCCACTCTAACACCGTTTTTACTATGCTCCTTTGACTCTAATCCTTAAAAAAAAAACCCACTTAAACTTTTGAAGTTAACTTAAGCTAATATGCATGTACATGGAAATGTAAAAAAATACTATGCCTCTAATGTTCAAGGAGTTACATAAGTTTTATGGCTTTAGATTACCTTGTGTGCTGCTAAGAAATATTATAATGTATTACAATCCGGGGACTCGAGGGACAAAGTAATTGTATATAGATTCTGTTTTATTTATCTTAATGTTCGTTGGATGAAAGATCAAAGTTATGGTATAGGTCATTGTCTATAGGTCATTGTCCTTCCACTGTAACTTTACCTTGTCCTCTTTCTCTGCATCTTTGTTCCCATAATTAAAAATAAAAAATTTAAAAAAAATGGCCATTTATCCAAAAGCAATATATAAATTAAATGTAATCACTATTAAAATAATAAATAGCTTAAACAAAATAATAAAATAACTTAAAATAATAATTTAAGTTATATTATAAAAATGGTAATTATAAAAGATCTAATATAGCTCAAGTGACCCTGAGACAGAATTAAAAATGGCCACCTATTGCATTTATATGAAATGTCCCCAATATAGTCAAATCTATAGGCTTAAAGAATATAGGTAGCACCCCAGTAGCTGATGAAAGGTGGGCCTAAATAACTACTGCCAATTAGCTGAAGTCACAGTTTTGGGATTGAACCCGATTTGGCCAAGTGCAAGGCAAGCAATTCACCCATTATACTATAATTCCAAACCCACGAACATAAAAAAAAACAACACAAAAACTAAGTAATTATAACTTAATACAGGTTTAGGTAAATGATCAAAACAAATGCAATTAGTCTATTTTAATATTTTAAAATGTAAACCCTATGTAAAATAATGAGCTTCTATTTCAGGGTTCTAAAGAGGATGTTTATACTATCAAATATCTTCCTTATAAGCTGACGATACAAAACTGTCTCTTAGCCTGATGCCAGTGAAAGTCAGAAGATGAATCATTGCTTGTGGAAACCAATTTATTTAGTCACTTTGAACCACTGTTATTTATTGCTTGTCAGCACATGCTGTTAGTTTAATTAAATATAAATATCTGAAGTTCTCTTTTCTTTCCTACCTCTATTAAAAAAAAGAAATGATACAATTTAAAAACATCAAAAGTATCTCTTTTTACAAATTTAAAGTATTAAGTGTCTGTTAAAGTTTGTAATGTTTACATTAAACATTTACAACAAAGAAAGACTGTTTATAGGTCTGATGACTTGTAAATGCTTCTAGGGACTAGACACATAAAGTGAGAACTATTGGGATAGTTCAAACACGAACATTTAAAGCAAGGAATTAGAGAAATTGTTTATTGCAGAAATTGTTCACTACACTGAATTCAGAGAAGATAAAAACCACAAACTCGCACTAATAAAATGCTTATATCCTTGTTAGTAGTGTAAATTATATTTTTCAGATGTTACAATTTTGGGGGGTTGGTTTTTGGTTTTTGGACCATACCCAGTGACGCTCTGGAGTTACTCCTGGCTATGCACTCAGAAATCACTCCTGGCTCCGAGAACCATATGGGATGCCAGGGATTGAACCCAGGTCAGACCTGGGCAGCCACGTGCAAGACAAATGCCCTACCAGTGTGCTATTGCTCCAGCCTCCACATGTTACATTTCTTACGTTTATAATATACAATTATGTAGTTTTTACTTTGACCTTCCTACAGGATTTGTATCATTTAAATAAATTCAGCCATAAATTAAACTTGTTTTTGTTTTTTTTGGATTTTTTGTTTGTTTTTGGTATGGCCCCAAAACAAAAAGTGGTGATGCTCAGGGGCTACTCCTGGCTATGCGCTCAGAAATCGTTCCTGGCTAGGGGGACCATATGGAACATTCGGGATCAAACCCAGGTCCGTCCTGGGTCAGCTGCATGTAAGGCAAACGTCCTACCACTGTGCTATCACTCTGGCCCCTACACTAAATTTGTTTACATTAAACAGGGAACATATAGAGTAGATGCTGTCTTGAAAAAGAAAGTCATTTGGGAAATCTCTTTAGAGGATAATATTAAATGTATGTGAGTTGTCTACTTTTGCCAAACACAAAAGGCTGTTGTTCCTATTTATATTCCTCATAGAGTTTATACCTTTTAAGTGTCAAACAAAGACCATTAGTTCTGGGGCTAATTTCAGCTCCCAGTGATAAATTTACATGGCTATTCAAAATACAATGAAGTGACCATTTACCACACAAATCACTTTTCTATGTTCTATTATTCCACAAACAGAAATTACCTATCTGGCAAGTCTGACTATAATAACTCAAAGTAAATTAACATGGATATGACAGTGGGTTTTTAATAGCTTCCTAAAGAAGATGCCTCATTTATTCAATAAAACAAGGAGAGAAGCTTCCTGAAAAATCTTACAGAAAATCATTTTTAGAGACATTAGTTTTTACAACAAAACTTTTTGTATACAATTGCATATGAACCTTGTTTCTCACAGGTACACGTTTATCATTAAAAACATTATGTTGTAGTGTGATACTAAAAGCAAAAAATAAACTACTACCCAGTGTTTCAATTTGACTGAGTAGAAGTTGCCAGTGACAAGTCTTCACATCACTAATTTGCTTCATCTTTCACTGTGAGCACCTATTTCTCCATTTTTTTGTATGTGCTTCTCCTGAAATTTCATGTTCCAGCAATCTCTTACATATGTCTCTTGCAACCAACATTCTCTAGAATGACATTATCATCAATTAGTCAACACAATACAATTCTGTGATTTCTGAATGTATATAATAATATTTATATCATTTGGGGGGAGGGGATGGTAGGTTATTTGGTCAGTCCCAATGATGCCCAAAGAGTATTCTCAGTTCTGTTCCTGGGAGATTGCCCCAAGCAGTGCTTGGGGGACATATGCTACCAGGAACCAACTTTGTTTTTCTGGTTCTCTATTATAGCATTCTAAGTATCACTTTAAAAATGAAAAACCAAGGACAAGTAAATAGCTCTCACGTTTAGGAGCAAATGCTTAGGCTGTGCAAGACCCTGAGTTTCACCCTTGGTATTGAATGGCCCTCACTAAACACTAGGAGTTGCCATGGTGGATGTGATTTTTGAGCATAGTGCTAAGAGTAAGTCTGAGCACTGCCAAGAATGACTAAAAATTTTTAAGAAGAAACTAAGAAACACATTACTCCAAAAAAACCCATCTTGACTCTATTCTTGAAAGAGATATAAATCAAGCCATAAAATTTATAGGACACCAACTACTCAGCTGAAAGCTGGTAATTTCAGGAGGAAAGGGCGTGCCAAGTCCCCACCCTGATGAAGACACCCTGCTGCACCCATCACCATCGCCAATTCACCAATGATCTTGCTTCACCATTCCTGTATAGCTCTCTGCTAAGACAACAATTTGGTCAAAACTCAAGCCGTGCCAATATTTGGAATACTACAACCAGGACATATTTTTGAATGAATGCAGGCATCCTTCACCTACCTTCTTATACTTCTAGAAACCCTAGCAGCTGAAACTATGATCAACCAAAGCATATGTCAATAATAGTGCTTGCTTAGAATTCCTGAACTACTCTATTTTTGTTTAATATTGTCCTCCCTACTATTTAGATGCCAATGTTTCTCGGAAGCCATCTAATACTCAGAAACAAATGAAGTGACAGAATGGTCAACTAGCAGCAAGAGTTTACTCAACCTTCTGACAATAATGTAATAATTTAATTGGAGGTTCAATAATTTTCACAAATTTGTTGTATATTTTTCTTTTCCTTTTTTGAGGTATTAATTGGATTGTGAGATTGATCTTATCGCACCCCACAATGTATAAGCCTTGTTACTCATT
>PVKC010007542.1:0-29208 GCA_004027635.1 Crocidura indochinensis
GTAGGTAGGTAGGTAGGTAGGAATCCACCACACTCTCATCCCCAAGGCAATAAACTTTTGAGATGTAATAAAAACAAACTAGATTTGGGACAAGTTGGGAAACCCTATAAGGGTGAACTTAGAACAAAACAATATTGTATAAAAGTAATAAGACTGGACATTCTTGTCTGTGTCTGATGTTAGTGGGGAAATTTTTCAGTTTTTATCATTAATTTTCTTGTTACCTGAAGGTGTCTTATCTATGTGGCCTTTATGATTTTGCGCCACGTTCCTTCTATTTCCATTTTCCTAAGAGTGTGTACAATAAACATGTATTGAAATTGTCAAAATCTTTGTTTTTTGGTATGATATGGTCATCTGATCTTTACCTTTTGTTGACATGGTATATCACATTACTGCATAATAGAAATAAATTTGGAAATAATCCCTGGTCATAATATAAAATATTTTATTTTATATTATTTAGTTTGCTAAGTTTCAAAGATCCTTGCATCTTTTATCAGCAGAGATTTTTGTCTGTAATTCTCTTTTATGTGAGGACTCCATCTGCTTTGTCATCAAGGTAATATTAGCCTCATAAAATGTTTGAAAGAAATTCTATTTCTTTATCTTTATTTTAGGAAAGAGGTTGATAATAGTAGATTATAAGTCTTTTTTTCTTAACTGCTGGATAGAACTCACTAGTAAAAACCATTTCGGCCTAGAGATTTAGTGTGGGGAGTCTTTTGATTATTGATTCTGGTTTTTGCCCTTAATTGGCATATTCAAATTTTCTATTTATTTCTTATTTTGTTAGGAGGTTTCATGGTTCTAAAAATTATCCATTTCACATATACTCTTCAATTTACTGGCATAAAGTTGTTTATACTAGTCTCATTCCTGTATTTCTGTAGCATGTTTTATAATATCTAATATTAGGCATTTCTTGTTTTCCCTGTGAGCTTAAGCTTTTATCAATCTTGTTTATAAGCTGCATGCAAGTGTTTGTGTGTCTGTGTGTGTGCAAGAGAAACATGATTATTCAATTAATTAATTTTCTGGTTAATTGCTGAATAGCCTAACAATCCTCATTAAATTGTCATCCTTCCTGACCTATCACGTAGTTTTTAATATGATGAATCCCATGAAATTTAGTTATCTTTTGTGAGTTTAGCATCACTGCTTTTCTTCCCTCAGAGAAAATTGTTCCTAGAGTTTTTGGGGAAAGAGTTTTCTATGTATTGACAGTTAGATGTTGAGAGAGAAAGGGAGAGGCCAATAATTTATAGAATGTGTAGTGGGAAGTGCATAGGCCACTTTGGAAGTCTCTAATTCACCAGTGAAACTTAAACCTAAAATACAAAATCTTTTAAAAGACATAAAATGTGGGGACCGGGTGGTAGCGCTGGAGGTAAGGTGACTGCTTTGCCTGAGCTAACCTAGGACGGACTGTGGTTCGATCCCCCGGTTCCCCATATGGTCCCCCATGCCAGCCAGGAACGACTTCTGAGCGAATAGCCAGGAGTAACCCCTGAACGTCACCGGGTGTGGCCCCAAAACAAAAAAAACAAAAACAAAAACAAAAAGACATAAAATGTGGCATTCTCAATATATTTTAGGTGTACTGAATCCTACTATTACATCAGATCATGTTCAATATAGACAAACATTTTCCCCCCTAGGCTTTTGAGACAATGTGTCATGGGAGTAGAATAGAAGTAAGAATAGAAGTTTAGAGTGAGAAGTTGATGCATAGTTCATTATATCCAAGGAAAAGAAGTTCAATGGTCCTCCAAGATATAACATTTAATTAAATGTGTGTTTGAAGTGTCCTTTTAGTCTTTAGTACTGATTCCTGTAAATTCTGCATGTGGAAATTACACATAAAGAAAAAGCAATGATAGTCAATGATAGTCCATTCCTTAGACATGCACAAAGGCAATGGGATGCTGATGAAAAGTTCTTTGTAAATAGCAAACACTGTTTGCAACAACTGTTTGCTACCCCTGATATGGTGCTTACTAAGAGTAATCTTTGGTTTCCTGGTTTACATGTAGTCTGTCATTTGTAGAACAAAAATCAAGTGGAAGGATGAATGAAGTGATCAGGTACTTCAGATCATGAAATATGGAACAGAGTAGGGTTGCCAAAAATTTTTGCTCTCTGAGTTGCCTGACACTTAAAGCTAGCCTGGACCTTTCACTTTGTCCTTCATGAAAATAAGGAACTTTTTTTGAGATTTTCCTACTCATCTGGCCTGAAATCCAATGAGTATACATCTCACTCACTCAGCAATGCAATCCAAAACAAAACAAATGCAAAAGAACAGTCCACAAACCTCTAAGGACAGACCATAATTTAGTTTACTTGGTATCAACATTCTATTTTCAGGAGTTCAGTACAATGACAGGTGTTAAATAAATGAAAACTATTTGCACAGTTTTTCTTGTAAAGGCAGAAAGGAATGGTCTGTTGCACTTGGACAAAGATGAATTCACTGATCCCACTTGACAGTAATACCTCGAAATTCTCTTTGATTAAACAATTTTAAAGAATTTATCATCTACCAGTTGCACATTCCTGTGGGCAGTAGACACTCTCTGAATCTTTGTCTCCTCACAGCTCAATGTTTCATTTTAGGCTTGAGGCATTAATGAGTGTTTGTGGTTGGCATATTCTAAAAGGTTCCCCCCTAAGCTCCCAGAGGTATTCTTTAGTTTAGTATCTTTTCTCCCATCTATCAATGACTATTCCAGCTGGAGGCATCACATCAGAGCCCCTTTGGAAGTTGTTGATTTTCATGCATGCAGCACAGGGTTCTTAATGAGAAAGGGGCCTCTCCCTGGAGATTTTTCTCATCACCAAGACATAGGCAGGTGTGTTTAGGTTTAGGAAGAAAACCACCATTAGTGCCTTCCCTTCAGTACTAGATTGAAAGCATCTGTCTGTCTCCTTGTGTCCCGAGAGAGAATAGCTGCTAGAGACACAGCGTGGTTTGAAGAAACCCTCAGATGCATTTGTTCTCATGTTCTCTTTCTGTGTTATTCCTCATCTTAAATTCCAACATGGTGCTGTCATGTTGGCAACAGTGAAAACTACACTGGAAAATGCACTCAGCGCCTTTTCAGACTGACCCTGTTTCCCCTCAAGAAAACTTTCCAAAATTAGACTCATGGTCTGACATTTTTTGATATTGAACTGAACTGAGTAAAGAAAGATGTTTGAACTTTGGGCTGGTTTCAAGATACATAAACTTTTAAAATAAACACTCCAGTTGTCAC
Source organism: Crocidura indochinensis (assembly GCA_004027635.1). Taxonomy (NCBI): domain Eukaryota; kingdom Metazoa; phylum Chordata; class Mammalia; order Eulipotyphla; family Soricidae; genus Crocidura; species Crocidura indochinensis. The sequence goes on from PVKC010007542.1 coordinate 3,261, forward strand.
AGTTTATTAATTTTATAAATATACAAATACAGTGCTTGAATTTTATCACTTGACTTTTAATCATTCACTGCAAAATACATGTTATATTTTACCTTAAATAGTGATTATTGCCCGACTCTAAATACTGGTAAAGAGCATAGCTGGTAAATAAAAGACATTGCATGTCTTATCTAAATGCTAAGAGTAGAGTTTGAGACCCAAAGATGCTGATATAAGCAGGTAGCTTTTATTTTAATGAATTCAGGATTACTGGTAAATGAACATATGTTTGCATTTCAAAAATTATATTTGCGTTATCCAAGAACTACATTTAGTTCCAAGGGTTTGATATCAGCAATACTTTAATATGCTATTGCCTATAAGCAAAATGCCTTGCTTTGATAATAGACATGCAAAGAGAGTGAGATTAACAATATTATTACTGTTTCAAGATGTTAATATTGGATTTTCTTTGCTCCTTGCTGGCTAGAGGCATTTTACAAATGTAATGTTAAGTTTCTGCTTCCATCTCCTCTTCCTCCTCAACCAGCTAATTCTTATGTCACTGTTTTTTATATCAATATGCAATGATAAAATGTTATCTTTATGTCCAATTTTCTGGTCATTGTCATCTTTATTCTTTTCACTCAACCAATAAATTCTCAAATTTGCATCTGGAAACAGGTATTTGAAAACTATTCAAGATTGCGAACTTTTTCAATATGAAAGAAATATGGGGGCCCGGGAGATAGCATGGAGGTAAGGCGTTTGCCTTTCATGCAAAAGGTCATCGGTTTGAATCCCGGTGCCCCATATGGTCCCCTGTGCCTGCCAGGAGCAATTTCTGAGCATGGAGTCAGGAGTAACCCCTGAGCACTGCCGGGTGTGAACCAAAAACCAAAAAAAAAAAAGAAAAAGAAAGAAAGAAATATGCCTGAAGATATGACCCTTTTATTTATTTTTAAATAACAAATTGCTTTTAAAAATATATGACTTTGTATATAAAAGAGACTATGTACTGTTTTCTGTGCAGATGTGTGGAACAATGGTCCTGCGTGTTACTCAAGTTGACTAATTTTATTTGAGACACACTGTACTGTTATGATAGGGTTTCATGCATCTAACATTCCAATACCACACCCTCCACCATATATGTATTGTTATTTTGTTTTATAAAGCAACTTTATAAGCTTACTATCACTATTCTCCAGTTACAGAAGAGCAAAGTTGGTGTTAGTTAATTTCTTGAGGTCTTAAAGCTCACAGAAGGTGAAGCTGGGTTTATCTGACTCCAGGTATATGATCTGAAGCACAATGTCTCAAAATGCTCTGAGCATACACATTCATGCATAATATAAAGAAAACCCTCTAGCCCTTCATTCATGTTTTAGTTATGAAAAAATATTGAAAACTTCTGTTGAGGCCACCACCTTTCCTTTGTGTGGAGCACAGAGCAAATCTACTCACTGCAGGATTCCTGTCTCCTCTTTCCTTCAAGTCTGGACATGCATGTACAGTCACTTGTTTCTTTCATTCTTTCAACATTGCATTCTTTCAATCCTACCTTAGAACCATTTACCAGCTTTATATGTGACTGTTGGAATAGAGGTAGGAAGGAAGAAGACTTGGGGACTTTCTGAAAGACCTTCTTTATTTCAAACTGGCTTTCTCAAATGACTTCTCACTGATGGATGATCCTTTTTGCCACAGAGCAAGGAAAGGGAGCCTTGAAGGATTTTGCTCAATGGAAAAAAAAATTAGCATATAGGTGGAATCAACACACAGAGCAGAAGGCCCAGAATTGAAGGAGATATTTGGTCAGTGAGAAAGCTGAGGGTCTGAGGTAAGGAACCAAGGAATAAGGATTGTAGTCTGAAAGAGAACAGCAGTACGAGAGAACTACAGAGGCCCACAGTTGTTAACTCTGCTTCTCTTCTCAGTGAATTCCAGGAGTTTTCTACTCTGTCTCTTGCCCATAGGATATCCACTTAAAAGTTTCCCTCTCCAGACTGTTCCCCACTTGCCCTCTTCTCTGACAGGCTTGATTAGAAGTCAAGCCTCTTTGTTTAAGAAACCATTCTCGATAACCAGGGTATAGGGGTTTCCTAATAACGCTAATCTATAGACCACAGTTTTGTGTGTATATTGAGTTATACCCAACAGAAATCCAGAGAGAATATAGGCCTTATCTTTGTAATATACACCCATAAAACCAGAGAAACTGTCTCTCTCCCTTACCAACAAGAGCACATCTAGGCAAATATCAGGATAGTTCAGTAAGCCTGGCCTGTGTTTACCAAATGAGTCTATATAGAGAAAGGGCCAGTGAACCTGTTAAAATAAGGGGTCTAATTCAGCACATAAAAGCTAGATTTAGAGACTGCTTTGTTTCTGTTTTTCATTTTTTGTGGATAGAAAGGATCACACTTGAGCAGCAGCCCTGACTCTAACTGATATTTTACCTCAGCCCTGAAGCTAAGATGCGTAGAGACACCTACCTTGACTAGCTCTCAGAATATATCCCTGTTCCTTTTGCTCAGGGCATCTTGGTTACATTTTCTGGCTCCCAACGTGTCTGGACTGATGCATTTTCACTGACCTAATTGATCTGGTCACAGAGAGAATTCTAGAAGATTTCACAGCATCTGCCTTGCCCATCATGCCTCCTAGGTGGAAGGGGGAGTGGACTAGATGCTTTTCTTGTACCTTCCAGCTCCCGAAAAGACAAGTGTGTCCATCATGTTCATGGCCTGATTGTGTTTCCACTGCCTGAGGCTAGGCTTTTGAATTTTTCAGCAGGAGAAAAAACTGCACAGGGAAATAATTTTCCTGTTGCTGTGTTCTCTGAAGGCTATAAGCAACAGCAATGACTCTCACAGATAGTTCAGGCAACAAAGGCATATGAGGGTTTCTTCCATTGCTAGCCTCATTGCTGACAAGTGCTGGTATCCAGTGACCCAGTACAGCTCTTCCCACAGGACTCTGGGTTCCTTCTTTGGTCATGATTAATTCCATGTTCAGAACTGAAATGACAATCATTTATTATTCTGTTTTACATATGCACCTCCAGGGAGTCCAGCTAAAAGCTCTAATTTTCTAGTTCAATTGTAGCGCTGTTCTTGGAGAGGCATTGACTGCAGAGATGCTAAAAGGATGCCAATTCAGTGAATGATTGAGTTTTAGATAGAATCACATGCTTTTATGGGTTCAGGTAAGACTGATTGAAACATGACAAAGATCTGTCTCCCCAATCCCGCCCCTGCTGGCCTGTATACTCATAGGGGGAACAGTGAGCTTGGGTGGGAGTGACCTGTTAGGGCTCGACTGTCCATGTATGCAGCCCCACTTGTCAATCAGCTGAGTGGACCTATGTGGTCTCTCTTCTCAGTTCTCCCCATGCCTGGGGCTGTTCAAAATGGAAATCTTTTTTTTTTTTTTCCTGATTTAAATCATGTCATTCAAGATTCCTTCCATTAAAGTGTTTTAACAACATGAAATCTCTTAATCTCCTACTTAAAATGATGATGAGATTTCAGAGCAGCGATTTTGAGGCCCTTTGAATTCCTTGAACACGTATAAGATTGCCGCAGAACTAAGTGGCAAGGCTGTCGGCTACCTGGAGTCATTAGTCAGGTAAGATTAGAACTTTCATACTTCACTCTGGCCCCTGGCTAGACATTGCCTTTTTTATACTGCAGCTTTCGAAAAGATAGAAACGTGTTATAGAAATATATTTTGGTTGAAATGGATGTGCTGGGCATTTCACTTGGATATTTGAGAACATTTAAGTGTACCTCGTTTGAAGTTATTTATTCTCCTAATGAATAAAATCGTGAACTTTTGACATATGAATAACTGAGGAAAGCAGACTAGTGGAAAAAAAAATAATGCAGAGGCTGTGAGAAGGGAAAGAACTTGCTCCAGGATATGAGAGGTCCTGGAGGGAACCTGCAGGAAGTGTCAATGCCTTGGAATCCAGGAGGGGGCGCCAAAGCAGAGCGGTGTGTGTAGAGCAAGGGAGAGCTGACCACTGTGATTGGCTTTCTCCTTTCCTTTGGTGCTGATAAAGACATGCTTCAGGGCATAAGATATCTGGAGGAGGTCAAAGCAATCTATATTACCAGTACCTGGTTCTTTTCGGAGGTTTACTGAGGTCTTAGAATTGAGCAACTGATGTTGCAGTATCTTTGACCCATAAGTGCCTGGGAACATTAAGGTCAGTGATGCAAAGTGTCTTTGCTGGCTCTTTCCTCCTTCCTGGGTTACCATGTCTCACATCTGAATGGAATCCTTCCTGGACCAGGAGCCAGGGTTATAAAGGGAAATAAGCATGTACTTTGTTCTCTGGGATTTCGAACTGTCATGTAAAATGAATTTTATAGCATGAAAAGGTGATCAAATAGAAATGGCTAGGGTACTATGGATTCCCAACCAAGGACCATCTGCATCTATGACTTTGTCTCAGGGAGAGGGATACGTTTGAGTTATTTCAGGAAGGATTTGTGGGTCTAATTGAGTAAGAGAAAAGGAAACTGCTATTTCAAGGATATTTTGGAACTCTGTCAATATAGACAAAATGTTTCAAGAAGTTAAGAGATTCTGATAGGTTTCAAGATTGTTCCTATATTTGGCATAGCTGTTGTGAAGGCAACTTGAGTAATTGTAGGAAGATCAAGCACAGAAATTGATAGAATGGTAAGTGCCGATAGCTCTAAAAGTTTTGATTTTCTCCTGTTGTCAATGGCAAATGGTTAGAAGATTGTCCTGTGCCTCAGTTTCCCCATTAGTCTGACTGATGCCGACAGGAAATTGTGGGTTATTTGATCTTTTCTGCAGTCTGAAAACTTCTGTCCTTTGGATTTGCATTTCTTCACTGATCTGATGTCAGAGACTGAGAACAGAGTGCTGCCTTGCCATTTCACATGGTTATGCCATGTCAACACCTAATGTGATAAATTGTGTTGAACCAAATTTTATAATCAAAATAAAATGCATGAGCCAAATATTTTTACATATATCACATGTGTGTAAATGCAAAGCTTGAACCCACTGTTCGCTACCTAAAATTCTTCAAATAAATAGGTCTATTGCCTTACCATGCTTCCAGCTGTGGTCTCCAGTGGGCTGTCTGCCCAGCACTGAATTATCTATAGCCTAGGGACCAGAATGTGACATTAGGCAGAGCTGTCAAAAGTCAGTTCCTTTCATGCTGCTTCCCCAGGTCAACAGCGGGACAGCTAGAGTCTAAAGATTATCCATTAGAACAATCCTTTAGGAGGCTTATTGATGCTTTCTTGCCAGACTCAAACCTGGGGCAGGTGATAAAATGAAGATTAAGCCAAAGGTGTTGTTTGAATTAAACAAGAAAAAGAGATGGGTAAGAAGATATAAATCCATTCTCCTCTGGAGTTTTTATAGTCTTTACTTCTTAAGTGAAATGGTTGGCCAAAGTGAACTTTAAGGCACCTCCTTTTCCAGAATGACTTCCTGCTGCTCCATTTCATTAAGGTCACAAGAGTAGGTTTTCTCTACAGGTATACATGAGCTGGTTGGAAATAATGTAATAAAACATGGGAAATTCTCTCTGTTCTGGAAGCTACTTGCTCAGAGACCCGGAGGAAGAGTATCTATGGTTCATTTGCCCCTGCCTCATGGAACCCAACCTGAATTGATGCAAATTAGAGTTATCATGGGGATGGGTGAAGGACTATAATGAATAGCTTGGAGAAATGAAGAAACTAGATGAAAATCCCAATATTCAGGATAATGACTTAGAGATCTGTTGCACTCAATGTTTTTCTTTGTCTAGGTCCTTTATAGGAAAATAAATGGAATGTGATACATCAGAAAAAGAGACAGAGAAGAGAGACAGAAACACAAAAAGAGAGATAGAAAGATAGGCAGAAAGGGGAGGTTGGAAGAAGAAAAGTGTATGTATTCCCTGATTGTTAACAGTAACTATGGGTTAAGATTCCAGTACAATGAGCTAGCTATTAGGTTTCTCCAAATGGCAGCAGTGTGATTTAACAATTTTACTAGTGTTTGCCTTAGTAATTGCATAAGAGTTATATACTACATCTTAGTTTCTGTTATAAGTATTGAATATATAAAATTTCAGTCTCAGATAATAATTTTAAAGTGATGGTAATAATGAGAGATTGATAACAAGTCAGTAGTTTGAGATTACCGCAAGAAGCGGTAATAAGAATTTTAGCCTTTGCCCAAGATATATCATCCTGACTGACTTTGTTTCTGATTATTATATTAAGTTACCACATACTTAAAAGGTGAAGGAAATTTTAGCTTACAGTGCTAGTGGTTAGAAGAGCAGATGATTTAAAAATAAAACTTTAATTTTAAAATTATTTTATTAAGTCCTGTGAACTTGAGAATTGTCCAACCTAAGGGAATTTGTAGGAATCCTGAATATGTGATGATCTGGGAACCCACAAATTGGCAGTCATATCCTCTTGCGATCTTGGGAGACTTGCATTGAGTCCGGTGATCAGATGTAGAACCAACTTTCACTTGGTGTTGATACTGTGTTTGTTAGACTTGGTGTCAGAATGCTCCTCATCAGAAGAGCCTTGGTCAATGCTGCAAGATGTTCCTTCTTCCATCTATAAAAACATAATGACAATTTCTGGGAGTTATGGGTATCAAGGGCATTTGTTCTATCAACCACACTGCTGCATAGCATTGCATGGAAAACCATCCACTAAGTAACATATATGCATCAGGTCACCAACTCAACAAGAAGCTCAAGAGAAATTTTCTTAAATATATTTGATTAATTTATTTAAATACTGTTGCTGTAATGATTTACAATGCTATTCATAATACAGTTGTTTCTGGCATTCAATGTTCCAACACAGTGTACCACTAGTCTAAAATTTTCTCCATCATTGTTCTCTATATTCCACTGACCTCCAAGCCTGCTCTCTTGGCAGGCACATAATGATTTACTTTATGTCGTTTGTCATAACTAAATGAAAATGGAATTATTGAAAAAAAACCTTCAGTAAAAGAAAATTTGTGAAAGTTGTTTTATCTCACAATGGGGTCACTAAATCATTATCTGAAGGTTTACCAAGCTCTTTGTTTCTAATTGAGAATTCTATGGTATTTATGATTGTTAAGCTTAGGTGGTTTCTATGCTACTTTCACATCTAATTTTGTGTGTTACTACTGGAGTGTTAATATAGAGAAATTTGGAGGTGTCTAGCAATTTTAGGAAGTGTTGGTACTGTGCCAGTTAGGTACATACTGGTGGCTATGGAATGAAGCTGTGGCTGCTATGGCTTCCGGGAATACGAATGGTCAAAAGAGAGTTGCTCAACCCTACTTCAAGATACACCTAGAGCTTTTAGTCCCTAAACTGGCATACATGGAGTTATTTTGTCTGTCTGGGGGTCTTACAAAGAAACTTGAAATAGTCCTAAGTTTTCAACTCTTAAAAAGGATGCAGGAGATGAATCATGCTACTAGAGTATAAAACGTTGACCTTAGGTTCTTATATAGATATTAGAAATTTAAAAAGAACTCTGCCTTCAAACTAGGAATGAGGAATGTCCAAATTTATAATAAAACTATGTAGTTGGGGCCCGGGAGATAGCATGGAGGTAAGGCGTTTGCCTTTCATGCAAAAGGTCATTGGTTCGAATTCTGGTGCCCCATATGGTCCCCCGTGCCTGCCAGGAGCAATTTCTGAACATGGAGCCACGAGTAACCCCGGAGTGCTGTCGGGTGTGACCCCCCGCCCCCCCAAAAAAAAACAAAAAACTATGTAGTCTGGTCTTGATGCAGAACAGGAAAGACTTGCATGCTTCTTATTGGCTAACTGTAGCTGGCCCATCTGCCTTTGTTAGATGGCCCAAGAATGATGTTATAACTCTTCAAATGAGCCTTGGAATAAAAGTTCTCCACTCATGCACTAAACATATTTTTGTATTTATTAGATACATATGAAAATAATGGCACATTGTTTAAACTAATATTCTTCCTTTTGTTCTGCAAAGTTAGAAGTGGATTGAAATATTCCCAATCTTAGATGTATTTAGTTAAAAAATGAACTTGACAATAGACATGTATTCAGTGAGACCACATGCCTCACATGTTTGAGGTCCTGGATTTATTTTCTAGATCCACCACTGTCACCACCATGAACAGTAAATGACATAGACCTTTACCATTGTTAGAGACACTTATTGTCATGAAAACTTTATCAAACAAAACACTGCTCTACACTACTCTACTCTACTCTACTCTACTCTACTCTACTCTACTCTACTCTACTCTACTCTACTCTACTCTACTCTACTCTAGATAAGGAAACAGAGGCCCAGTGGTGAAATTGCTTGCCTAGTGGTTTGTAACTAATTAGTACCAGAACCAAAATTTACTCCCTTTTCCTCTGACTGTGGAGTTTGGTTTCTGAAACCTGCCTCATGCCACTCCTCAGATAACAAAGTAGGTGAGTAAAATACAAAGACACAGTGGTCTTGCTACACCAAATCCTAAGTATCTCTCAGGGTTGACTTGGAACAATTTCTAGCATGGAGGCATCCAGCAAAACATTACAAGGAACCCAGAGGACCTCTCCAACAGTGGTGTCAGGACTATCCAGGCACAACATGCAACATGAGATGACTAGAATTTGAATTCCTGGAGACTTCCCCACTCAGAGTTTCATCCACTAAACTCACACAGTAATTTCTTCCATGTCAAGAAAAATCTTGCTTTTCTGTTGTCCTTTCTCTGTTATACTCTTTAATTACTGTCCCTTGTATACTCTTTAATTATACCTGTTCTCACTAGTGGTCTGATCTTACCAATAAGTCTGCAATTTATTAAACATAAGGGGAAGATTGTACATTTTAACAAATAATATTCTAGCAATCATTTAACAAAGCACCTATTTTTCATCAAATTAGTTGTTTAGTTGTTTAAACAACTTGTTTAGTTGTTCCCTTAATGGGCTGCAGTGCATCCCCTTAGGATTTATATATTTAAGTTCTAACTGTCTCAAAATATGACTGTACAGAGAAACAAGGCCTTTAAAAAGTTAATTAAGACAAAATTAGATGCCAGAGATGAATAAGATAGTGGAAAAGATGCTTATGTACATGTGGCCAACCCAGATTCTATTCTGAATGCCTTATATGAGCACCATCAATATAAACTCAGAACAGGAGTATGCACTGAGCACTGTTGGGTGTGTGACCCCAAATAAAACAAAGTAAGATTAGCTTTTTTGGTTAGAACCTAATCTGAAATAAATATTGTCCTCACCAGAGAAAAATAGGATAATTAGGACAATAAGAGGATATTTCAAGAAAAGCTGACTTCTGAAGTTGGAGGCTCAAGAAAGAAACCAAACCTGGTAATACTTACTTTTGAACAGGTTCAACGATGATGAAAAATAAGCATTTTAAGACACTTACTTTGCAGTACTTTGACATGTGAGTACCAGAAAACTATTCTGTCATCTGACAGCATTAACCAGTTTGGGGAATGAGGAGCAATGGAGCTGAAATCAGAATGGAAAAAATATTTTTCTTTCTAAATCTAGATGATTCATAATCATCCAGTAGGTGAAGTACATGAAGTAACTCACCCACAAGGATGGTATATAGACCAGGGAGGAATTTATCAGAGTTATTGGAATTGATCAAAGTTATAACAATTAATCATTATTATTGAGTAAAATCCAATTCTTTTCTATACTTCTTGATTTTTGTTGTTGTTGCCTTTTGCTCTATACTTGAATTGGAATCTACAGTTTAAGTTACCAGATAACCAATATTTGGTTATAAAACAGACAGGTGTTTGAGCTGTGAAAGTTTCTGAGCTTGCTAGTAGGGGAGATAAGCATTCTACATTCATTTTCAACCCCCAAGGTGCTTATGCATGTCTACCAGTGCCCAGAGGCTGAATAGTTACCCAGGCTTAACAAAGGAGCAGTCAACGTGTACAGAGTAAAGAATCTTTTGGGCTGCTCTTGCTGTTAACAATCTGGTTTCAAATACCCATATGATTAGATGTCATAGACATCAGAAGGAGGTCAATAAAATTCAAGCTTTAAACTTTGACAATAATTTAAGCTGAATAATAGTTGAATTTCAGAACTAAGCTGTCATGGTGAGAGTCATTGAAGAGGAATAATTATCTTATAACTCACTTACTGTCCTGCTGAACTTGTTGCAATATCTCTCACCCCATCTTCAACCCACTAATCTTCCCAAGCTAGAATAATTCATGCTTAGAAACATTGGTTGTGTATTAGTGTTTTCCTTTGTGTATATATTTAAATCCATAGCTAAATACATATAAAATATATTTGAATAAGTGCAGGTTCAGAGAAACTAATGTAAAAATGGTATAGTTAAGTCATCTATAAATTGCATATTCCCGGAAAAATATAATGAAGTACCATTCAAATATTTTCAAGAGTCAAGTGGTAGAGACTTTAGCAATATTTCGTTTTAACATATATGACAATCAAACCAGTTATTTCTATTATTTTTAAGGAACTAAAATTTTAATCTCATTTTTCTTGGGTAACACCATGCATTTTACCCCCTATTAATCTATAACAACACTATGGTACACCTTGCTAATCAAAATTGCACAATGCGTTATGATTTACAACCTAATAAATGTTTCTTTCACATTGAATAAAATAAAAAGGCAGTTGCTAAAAAACAGAAAAACAATATACATTTAAAGTAAAGAGAAAGTGGGTACATCAAATAGTGATGATAAATCAAATTACACCTTATTTTATTTTAAATACAGTTTAGTAAACTATTATTTAGTAAATTGCCTTTACTAGTTCTCTTGAGAGAATTCAATGAAGGTTACAAATGATTACCCTTCATCTAAGATGATACTTTCATGAAATGCCAATAAATGAAGGGCAGAAAGAGAGAAAGGATATAATTATACTGTTTGATTTTGAGGAAAATGAAATGAAAGAGAAAAATTGAGAATTAATAGGGAGGAATTATTCATGTTCAAGACATAGTAGCATATGTTCCCTCCTCTACCAAAGTATGCTGTAGAAAAGTAAAATTATGAAAAGGATTTCATTAGCTATGGAAATAAAAATAGGTATCAACCACACAGGAGGAATTTGAAATTATTAAGTAGTAAAATTAATATTAGATATATGTTACTTATATTACTGTTGAAATATAGTCTTGCTTCTAATGAATTTGATCTGGTCTGTCTTGAGTTTTATATTATAACAAAATTAATCTAAATAATGAACATATTTCTTGATTTCGATCTTTAAAATGTTCACCATCATATTATTCTAGTTGTATAACTTGCAAATATTTAAAGTATAGAAATAGTGAACATTTTTATATTGTGTTAGACATGAATAATCATTTTTATGATTTCCATTAAGCATGCCTATTTTCAGTTTTAGATATGTCTGCATTGCCTTAGAAAGTGTCTATTTCAATTAAAATAATGTCTTACCTTAGGTAATGAGTGAGGTTTGTAGCTAAAATTGAAACCTCTTTTCCCCAGGATCAGATGGTTTTCTCAGAAATAAATAAGCTAAAATGAAGTCCTCACAATATTCTAAATGGTTCATACATGCACTCTTTGGGTCAGATCTGCTCTCCATTTCATCATCTTCTTGCTTTGACTACATGAGTCCAGATGGCAGAAAATGTAATTACAGAGAAGAGTAAAAGCTAACCCAGCACTTTTTATTCCATAACAGGGAATTAAAACACTTTAATTCCTATGCTTGAGTATTATGCTAAATATTAGAGGAAGATCCACCCTAAAATTTCTCTTTGAAGAGGAAACTTCTTTATACACCATCACTTTGTCCTCTGTCTAATATTCAACATCACAATTATAAGTTGCTCCCTTGAATAGCTTACATACTTCTAAAAAATATATCCCAAGATCTTTTTAACTTGTGAGAGTAAGACTTTTAAAAATACATAACCATATGTCAAGATTTGAAATCCAGTTTTAGTTACAAACCAAGGTTTTTGACTATTATAATGATAAAACAATTTCTATGTCAGGGGTCATGGCTAATTAAAGTTACATTCAATCCTATCTGCCTGCTTGCAATTTTTTTTATCATTTTTCCAAAGTAGTCTGGGAGATAATTTTATCTATATAAGTAGATCAGCATGACTCTTATGGACAAATTAAAGCTTAAAATAACCCACTAAAATAATACTAAATGCTAAATAATTCTAAATACTAAATAATACTAACATAGTAGAAAAAAAATGTACTCTCAGCTCCTGGAGGCAAGCAATGATGACAAATAAATAGAGAGCAGAGTTTTATAAACACAGCAATGGCCCCCAGGGAAAACCAAACCACATAGAGATGGTGAAATCAGGGAAAAAAATATCACATTTAATCAAGATTTACCAGTCTGAGCAGTGCAATCCCTGGTGGAATAACATCTACTGAATATTATGATGACACCTGTCTTTATTCCTTTTTTTTTTTTTTTTTTGGTCACACCCGGCAGTGCTCAGGGGTTACTCCTGGCTCCATGCTCAGAAATTGCTCCTGGCAGGCACGGGGGACCATACGGGGCACCGGGATTCGAACCGATGACCTTTTGCATGAAAGGCAAATGCCTTACCTCCATGCTATCTCCCGGGCCCCCTTTATTCCCTTCTTTAATGACCCCATCCCTTTCCATCCATAAACCAAGCTGTGTGGAACACTGATCATCTTGTAACATTTTCTTTTCATTACTAGTTGCTTAGAGCTCATATGAGGGCTATCCCTCATATGCAAGGAGTAAGGGAGAAGGGACCTGGTCATTTAGGTAAATTTAAGGACAGCTAACTGTTTAGCTGGTTCTCTGATTCAAAAACTTATCATAATTTCTTGGCAACCTGTTCAATACAGTGCTAGGCTAAGACACTCTAGTCAAACTGCTCAAACAGTTAAGAATCAAGAATTAAGTTTAATATGATTCTCCCACAACACAAGACCATGACAAACTACTATAATAGTTAGGTAATCTATATATTACTCCACTCTCAGCTCCAACTTATTTCCTTAGAACATTACCTTTTCATGAAAATATACCTATTTAGAGCTAAAACATAACTAGACACATAAAAGCGGGAACTTCTCTGTGTGAAAGCAGAATGGGAATTTCCTAGATCACCTTTTTCTTGATTTCCTTTCCAAAAGGATTTGCTCATGATGCTACATGATAATATTTGTTCAATAAACTAAGAAATTTTCTAGTAAATTGAAATAAATTCTATTAATATGTCAGTATCTCAATGTGACATATCAAACTCCTTTCAAGATTACCACTACGTTGTTTTTTAGTATCTTCCACTTTATTTCATTAATGAAGTGTCCTGCAATACCACTACATTTCTTAACATACAGAGATATATTAAATATAGCAAATGTCCTCCATGAGTTCTGAGTTAGGAAGTAATTACACCCTAAAAAAATAACTACTAACTTAATCAATGTCTCTTTCCCTCAGTGCTGCAATGTAACAATCATAGTTCCACTTATATAAACATAAATGGAAGTTCAAAGAGAGGGATGGAGTGCTTTGCTGAAGTGGTTTCCTACATTCATCCCAAATTTTCGTATCCTGATATTTTGACCCCTTTGTATCTGCTATTATAATTTATTTTTGCCGAAGTTGATATGCATATGGCACAACAATTTGTGAAGATTAGAAAACAATTCTAAAAATTCACTTATATACTTGCAATATGCATTGAAGAAGACGTCACATCATCCAGTTCTATCAAGTCTCTACAGCAAACAGCTTCCTTCTGAGAGACAAGGAAATGGAGAAATGACTCCTATTAAAAATTCTTCTCTAGGGGAGGGAAAAAGAAGTTATTCTCTGGACATTTAAGCACAAATAAAATTAAACATACACCGCACGGTTAAATAACCTGTGTGTACACACAGTGTGCATGTATCAGAATATTATACACATATAGTTCATATTGTTATACATATGCATTTATAAACATGCATATCTTTTCATAGAAATAGAGGACACTGGGGCTGGAGTGATGGCGCAGCAGTAGGGCGTTTACCTAGGATGAGGCTGAGACAGGAAGAAAGAGAAAGAACGAAAGAAAGAAAGAAAGAAAGAAGGAAAGAAAGAAAAAAGAAAGAAAGGAAGGAAGGAAGGAAGGAAGAAAGAAAGAACGAAAGAAAAAGAAAGAAAGAAAGAAAGATGAAAGAAAGAGATGAAAGAAAGTATGAATGAAAGAGATGAAAGAAAGAAAGAAAGGAAGGAAAGGTAAGAAAGGAAAGAAAGAAAAAGAAAGAAAGAAAGAAAGAAAGAAAAAGAAAGAAAAGAAAGAAGGAAGAAAGAAATAGTGGACACTATCACTTTTTGCACAATCCTCAGGATTATTTTATCAAAATGCAAATGTAGTATTGTATCTAATAACATTAGTACTTAGTAATTTTGTTAAAGAGTAAAAAAAGTGTTCGTGTTCATTTAGAAAATGCCTTCTTTTTAAGTGCATACTAAGTATTTAATGAAACAATATCATAGTGTCTGTAATTTCTACTTGAGTTTTAAAACAAAAATACAGCTAAAGTATGGCATGGCAACCTTTTTTTTCAAATGATGGACTTTAAAATTATATTATTCTCTCTTAGCTTGCATAGGCTGAACATTTTTCATTACATATTTAAAAAGAGAAATTTAAGAGGAATTTTGAATCTACTTTTACTTGTCCTATTAATGTCCTGAATAATTTTATTCAAACAATGGTAAATCAGTAAATAATCTGTCATATTTCTGGAGTGCTGCTACGTGCTTTCTGATTCAAATACCCAGTTAGCTCTCTTCCTAGTTGCATGGAGCCAGGTTTTCCTTAAGGGAGAAAGAATGCATGTTATGTGTTTGTTTAGGAGAGAGATAGACAGAGAGACAGAAAGACAGAGACAAACACAGACATAGAGAATCAGAGACACAGAGAGTGAGAGAAAGAAGAGAACACTGAATACTCCATTTTGTATGAAGAGCTCTAACCACATAATGAGAAACCCACCCTCTGCAATTAATTTAAACCAAACTACTTGGTTTGAATTTGGAGAGAATACAAATATTCAAGACATATACAAAATATTTGAGAAGCTTAACAAAAGAAACAGTCTTAGTCAAATAACCTGGAATGAAATTCTGCATTTATAGCAAATATCTACTGGCACTCAATACATGCTATTCTACTCTACATATCTTTGAACCTTAGAGTTTATTTCTACTTCATTCACTGTCTTTGGGTCATCTTAATGTAATTTTGGTCTCAATAGTCATCAACTGCTAAGTAGTTCCTAGTGTTTCCCCTTCTTGGATATTTTTGACAAAATGTCATCCCAAAGGTGTCTTAAGAAAATGCAATTTCACAGTTCTTTCATTTCCTGAAAGTATTCTTCTGTCTCTTTTATTTTAGCTAGTGAATCCCTACTCAACTTTTAGATTTCAGGTGAAATTTTATTTTCTCTGAGAAGCTTTTCCTGACCTTTTAGGTCAGGTACTGTAAAATGCTCTTGTGGTACTCTATTTTTCTGGCATAATGTACATCAATATCATGATGACATACATAGTTATATGAGCCCTCTATAATTCACTTTGGCTCTCTGAAACAACTCTTCAAAGAGCGTGGGGTCAGGGACTATGTTTTCCATGTTTTTCTAGCTTTGTTGCTTAGAATACTGCCCAGCACATAGTCAAAATGTCTTTGTCATGTGAATAAGTTCATAATTTATCTTTGCTCCCAGGTATCCTACTGATGTCTCACACACTGCCTACCACATAAAATGCACTTCCAAGTTGTTCACTAAGTCAAATGACCAAGAAGTTCTTTCTATTTGTGCAGTGACAGTGAAGTGACAGAGCACACATGTCTGGTTTACAGTCAGGATGGCCACTCTAGTGAGGACATTGAAGGAGATAGTTGAATGGAAAATAAGAAAGGTACCTTGTATGAATATTCTAACCACCCCTGTCTTTGTTCTTTTCTAATTACATGCTCACCTCATTTCCTTTTCACCCTGCAACCGAGGAGTCATTTTGACAGTTTCTGACTAGCTGACACCAGCAAGGACAGGTTCTCTTGAGGTCTCTCTTCATCATGTCAAAGCTCTGCAGGGAAAGCAGCAGGTTGGGACTTTTTGGGTCAAGGTTCTACCCCCATCCACTCTATTACTCTCCACTAAGAGGACATGGATTACAAAGCATTCTCTTAGAAATATTGGCCTTATGACTTGAACTTTGTTGTCAAGTATAACTGTGAATTGCCTGAAAGTAAAATTGTGTAAAAAGTGACATTTGACATTTCTATATGTATGTTGCATTAATAGACTGGGTCTATGATTGCTGGTTTGCATTGTGAGCAAACATTTTCCTGAAAATTCTGATAACTAGTTTCCCAAACAAACCTGTGGCCATAGTGACAATGCTCCATTTTTTATATTTATAGCATTAGGTCTCAGTATAAAGCAACTCATTAGTACCTGTTATAAGAGTATAATGTTGAACTTGAAAGAGACTTTTCTCACTCCAAGGAGAGCTTGTCTCTTTGGGGGTGGGTTTGAGATGGGAAGAAGGAGGCACACTGGTTTGATGCTCTTCCTGGACTGTCTTTTGAGACAGGCTTTTGGGAGTGTTAAATAGGTATTTTGAAACTAGCCAACCATTACTGGGCAGCTCTTATGTGGCATATAAGTACTCTAAATTGACTGCTTCCTTTGGACCTGATAACAAATATTTTAAGAATGAAATATTAGTACTTTCATTATAGCTGAAGAAACTGGAAACCATGGAAATTCAGTAAGATTCCCCAGGCCTACCAAATATGTTTTAATGTCTAGAGTCATACTCAAGATGTGTTCCAGAGCTCACACCATCACTAAGTACTTAGCTCCCATATCATTCTCACTCTTTTTTCTTAAATGTTGACCTTTCTACCCATCTACTTATTTTTTCACATTTTCAGGGAAATTAAAGTTGACTCTCTAGGTTAAACTGGACTTTACTTTCCCCCTTCTCTTTTTCTTCCTGTATACAGAAGGATATACACAAAATGCAGTTCTTGAACTAAGAAGAATTCATTTTTTAAATGTGTCTGTGATATTCTTACAGGATATTAGTGCTTGCTCAACAGTATGGTAGTACTTAGTGGGTGATTATAATAATTATGCAAAGCAAACAAATTAGCCAAGTTAACTTCTCACTAAAGCTCATTTCAATGAGGTGTACAAGAGAAAATGAACTTCCCACTTATTGTTCAGCCAAATGGGAATTCTAAAAGGGAAAGGCCAGTCTAATGGAGATAATTAAAAAGGACACCACCCAGACATCACACTTAAAATATACATGCACGTGTACACACACCACTGCTATTTAAGACCTAGGTAAAAAAAAATAGCATGGACTGGAGACTGATTTTGAGGTGGCTCATTTTAACGAAAAGCAGTGAAAACTTGTGATTGAGAACTGCAATAGCACCTTTAAAATGCTCATATTTCAGAAATAATGAGCTACTTTGCAAGATGACAGATTTAAATGGTGAAGCATAAGCTTCCAAATACTTGCTGTCTAGGCAAGCTTATGATATTTCTACAAATGGGGTTTTCATAGTCTGGGGGGAATTGGGAAGGTACATCGAGTACTTCTCCATTTTAACAAGCACTTTATATTGCAAAGTTCTTCATAATCACTTTTAATAATTGTTCCTTCCAACAGCTCTGTTATTCCCATTTCATAAATGCAGTCACTGGTGTACATAGAATAAAGAGGATAATTTGAAGCCTGTATCTCAGTTAATGTCAGGATCTTAATGATCTTATTTAGCTAAATGTAGAGGATGTCCAAGTCACCATGGAAGGGTTAATCTACAGTGTTTTTAGGAGGGAATCTATCATGAGATTCACTGATGTACACACAGACTTAACTGAACCTGTGCTGGAGGGACCACTTCCCATTTGGTGGGTTTCACTGGTCTCTGTTGGTAGATCACTGGTAGCAGAATTCTAACCAAAGAGCTATATTGACTCCAGTCTTCTTTATCAACCAGCACAGAACTCCAGGAAATGCTGTATATTTTTTTCTGTATATTGTGCTTTATTTTTTTTAATACTGTTTATTGTGATCAACGTGAATTACAAGTTTTTCACAGTAATATTTAAAGTACATAGTGACATTGAATCAGGGGTATTGTCCTCCCTCCAACCCTGTTCCCAGTATCCCCCTACTTTGCTCCCCAGATTGCTAGTATAACTGGTCTCCTCTATGTATAGCTTGTTGAAGATTGGGTATCAATTCTGTTGTTGCTGACTTTGGGTTTGGTATTTAAGTCTGGTCATTTTTTATTTTTTACTCAATGTTTATATGACTGTTTGAAAATGCTATAAATTGAAAAAATATTTATTTTCTCAGGAGCAACTGTTTATAGCACAATACAGAAAATCTATTTCAAATACTTATTAATCCCGAGGTGACTTAGAAAAATCTACCTCTATATCTTGCTCCCCAATTCTTGTAAACCAGTCATGCTCACAGTTTTGTGAGTGTTTTAACAGTTTCTAGTCAGATACAGTTTCTTTTGTCAATGAAGAGGTTAATTTGTTTTAAAGATAGATGCCCTAAATTCCGAGATATATTTGTATAAATTTTGCAAAGTCCACTGAAAACCTGGTGACATCATCTTCTCTGAGAAATTCTAAAGAGGAATTTCTCCTCTGATTTGTACCCCCTTGAGTTGATGATATTCAGGCTTCCAATTTTCTTCAATTCACTTCCAATTCACATTCAATGCTTGTTTGAATGTTTACTTTTTTTTGCAGGTTTTACAGTTACATCTAGGAATATTGTATTATATATTCTAGGCTTTGTTATTTTATATTTGACTTATCTGATTGTCAGCTCTCCAAAAGACAGGTTGCAACCCAAGTTTCTCTAAGGTTTTCCTAGCATGGTTTCAGCACTATTCTTTTCTTATGGTGAAAGACTAATGGTAATAGCCAGTCAACTGAATTATGTAAGTAAATTCCAGTGCAACCCACTAGTGGACTATTTTCTGACAAGCCAAAGAGGGAGGCTGAGGACTATTTTGTTTTCTATATGAATATTTATTCCATTTTCTGATGCCTTCATTTACATCATAAAACAGACTAAAATGTATCTTTTGGCTCCAATTATTACCTGGCATACATTATCCTTTTTTTCCCCCTCCTTTTTTACTGACCTTCTGTGTAGCTTTTAAATTTGCACAGATCTGTGATAAGACAGGGAATTCTGCCACTCCTTGACAGATATTCTGTCATCCTGCACATATCATAAAGACAGAAGAGGCAGGAGAAATTAACAATGTCACCTCCAACGTCAAACTCAGTTAACAATCCTTTCCTGCTCATTTTCATACTTCACTTAGTTCAAAGTTTTTACTATTGTCTCCTTTCTTAAACTAAAAAGCATGTCTGCATTGGGAAGAAAGGATGACAGGAGATTCAGCCAATGAGGAAAAAAACCTGATGGGGAGAAGTGTATAACAATGTGTGACCTATGATTGCCCTATTTTATTATAGGAAGTGATTTCAAAGATTACAATCTATTATTTGAAAACAAGGCTGCAATCCCAAAATTAAGTATTTTATCCTGGTCTCCTCACAAGTCAGCTGGAGACTTTGACTCTTCTTTTGAGGGGTGACCTTTCAGATGATTACTCTGATTCATCCACATAAAATCCTCTGTGAGGAACATTCTGGATACTGCCTAAATCTATTAAACAGCCTCTGGGGAGGTGTAGACCACAGTAGTTAGAGTATAAGTCTTGGAGTTAGCTCACTCTAGATTTTTTGAAGATAAGACTCTTGAAATAACCTTGAGCAAGGTATATGAATCCTTTATGCATCTGTTACTTTCTCTATAAAATAAAGACAGTAATATTGTCCATAGGGTTGTTGTGTAAATTAAATGAACTAATGGCTCTCAATCTGGATACTATGAAGTTCAAATCATGGCTATTACTAATACACATACACCACTTAACAATATTTTGATGCACATAGATGAGTTCTTTGACAGAGAGAAATCCAAAGGCACTTGTTTTTGTATCTCTGAAGTAGCCATCGGTGACCTGTTAAGCTAGGACATGACCCACTGCAGCATTTTTCAATTGGTTTCTACACAAGTATGTACTGGACTCCTACCTCCTCAATCCCATCAGCTGTGCTAAGTGATTTAAAATACAGAGGTGATTTAAGTCTGATTTCTATTCTTGAAATCATCTTACAGAGAAGTAACTATATTAGATTGATAAGGTTGACAGTAGGCATACCTACAAGGTATATCAGAAAAGATTGAGCCTACCAAATGGATTTTAGTGAGTCAGAGTGACCTTTAAATAACTGGATTATATTTGTTTTATTTCTGAGGTTTTTCTATGATAGGCTTATGATGAAATAACATCAGGAAAATCTGCCCTCTCCTAATATGTGCAAACAAATTCAGAAATGACATATTGCAAAGGTAGGTCATATCTGATTTAACATGCTCTGCTTCCACCTAAGAAGTCAGCCCTTGCCTTGTTTTCTTTGCTTCCTCTTTCCCTGGGGACTGCCTAGGAGGTTTGCATAGAGAAGTGATGGATGCTTCAAGACCATTCACTCTAACAAGGATTCTTTGTGAAGGACAATAAAGGGGAGTTTCCTGGTGGGTTTAATTTACAGTTTTTGCTGATGAGTGAACTCAGGTAGTTCTGGGAGTTGATGAAAAAAAATCATGCAGTATTTAACATACTTGCACTTATTAGAATGAAAAGAAAGTTTTATGTTAAAAAAGAAATGAGATGTATCTTTTGGGAGTTGAGGACAAATGTCATTAAGTTTTTGTCAGAAAGGTCAGAGCCTTGTATTGCCAAATAGTAATGAAATTCAGGGATAGTCTTTGGTGGCAGTAAACTTGCACTTGACCTCATTTTGCGATATTGGGGGGGCTGATACTTGGGAGGTTTTGGTACGGCCATATGTGAGCTGATGCAGAACTGTTCAGGTCTTCATAAGTTTCCTTGTGTGTGTGTGTGTGTGTGTAGATTTTGTATATACTTAATGAATAAGATTTAATATTCATTTACTTTATATATAATACAATAATTATTAGTAGGCTTATGTAGATCTAGATCAAACATAAAATAAAAATATATAAAATTGCATTCACAAAATGGAACAAAAGCAAGCTAACAATAAAAAGATTAAAGTGGACATGACTTAATATTTTTGTAATCTTAAAACATAACACATATATCTAGAAAAATATGATAGGTAGCCCTTTTGGGCCCTTAAGATAAATGCCTACAAGTAAAATTGCTGAATAATATGAAAGATTATTTCCTGGTGTTTTGAGAGTGTTCGTATTGTTTTCCCAAAAATACTAGATCTGTTGACATTCCCACCAGCAGTAGATGAGGATTCCTTTTTCCTCATATCCAGCAGTGGTTGTTTACATGTTTGCATTTTATTTTTAATATGAGAGCACTTTGTTATCTGGATCTGCATTGCATGATGTAAGAACCCGTTTTCAAGTAACTGAAAATCTTCAAAACATATTAATCTCTTCTACATTGGGACCCAGTGGTACTTCTCCATCTAGTTTGTTCTCCTTCTTCCCTGCTTATTTCTCTACCATTCAGTTGATGCCTGTGACAGATTTGAAGAATGATTTCTTCCAAACCATCAAGCACTTCAGTTATCATTTTGAACCAAGCTTTCCTCCATTGTAAAGTCTCCTCCTGCCTCTGTCCTCCCATTACTTGCTCTCTATCTTTACCCCATCAGTGGTCTGCGACCTGCGGCTCGCGAGCCACGTGTGGCTCTTTACACTTTTTAATTGGCTCTTCTGTGTTCTGGGCAGCTGCTCCAAGAGTCAGGACTCTGCTCCTAGCTTCTGTCAGTGTGCTCCCTGTGTGGCTCTCAAAATAAATTTCAATTGTGGTTTTGGCGAGATTTGGGTCAGTTGAAAAAAAAAAAAAAGGTTGCTGACCACTACTAGATCTGCTTAGCATTTAGCAGAGTCCTACATACATGGAAACAGTCAGTAAATACTTTTGATGTTAGACAAGAAATCACAACTTGACAACAGACAAAGAGGTGTAATAGAAAGATAGTGTCACAAAGCCCAGGGGATAACATGAATCCCAGCTCTAACAAAATTAGCTGAAGCATCTTTTTTCATCTAATCTACCTAATTCTAATGAAAAAGTGCTTCACTCTAAAAGGTTAAAGTCTTCTCTTTGCCTCCTTGATTTATTTTCTCTCCATACCCTTTTGTTTTTAAGTATCTCTCTATGCTGTATTTGTGGGACAGTAATCTCTGCAGTTGCTAATTGTGCCTTCATGGATCTACAATACTTCTCAAGGCTTTGGAAGAGGACTGTTCCCTTGACATGTTTATATTTTTGACACATTTTGTACTCTTCCTCCCTTGGGAGGGTCTGGAATATGTAGATAGGAATGCTTCTGTGCACAACAGTCTTTCTCAACAGAGGATCTTGCAGCTAACAATTAGAATGAGGCTTCCAGAAGCTTCTTGGTGATTTGTGAGTACCAAGGGTAGAGTAATTCAGTGTGTGTGTGTGTGGGGGGGGTATAGGTGTAGTGGAGAATGGGGAGGCACATGGAATGTGGTCCCAGACACTAACTTTAAGTTATTCTCACAGACCCCATGTGTTTCTACTTGCTCCAACATGGCAAAGCTCTATATTATCTTTGACCCCAAGACTATTCTAGGCTCAGTCCATTCCGTATCTGATACTTTCACTCAGTACCCTATTTCCAGGACAGAATTGTCCAAATTCCCTCACCACTTCAAGCCAATAATATCCCTGCTGTTCTTTGTTTTCCTGGCTTCTCACTACCACATATTCCACATTCCTTGCCACCTGCTTTGTTTAGACTTCCTAAAAGTCCATGCCCATTGCACTGTCTTATACAAGTCTTTGATTTCAGCTGTCCTGTTTATCAATCCACTATCTCTGGAAGAATAAATAGCCTTTCCATACGCCAGTCATCTGGTCAAGGACCTTCTATGACTCTCACTGTCTTTGGAACAGGCCCTCAAGGATTGTTGCTGATTGATGGATTCTTCTGTAAACTCTGCATGGGGCCTGTGTTTACAAGGTCCTGACACAGCTTTTAATGACCAGTCACATTAATCTCTCTTTCTGAAAAGGTCTTTGGAGATATTTAATGTGCAGACTGTGTATCTTTCAAGAAGACGGGTTTGCCTGAGAGGTGGAAGTAAATCCAGAGGAAACCATTGAGTTTAAAAAACGCTCTGAATGACATGCCTTCTTTGGGGATATTTCTCCAAACTGTTCAGCTTACTTGAAAGTGGAGTCTGCCTTCATTTTTAGCATCACTTCAAATTTGAATGCTGTTGGTGTCTCAGAGCACCGCAATGTTCCTTGTGACAGCTAGAGCAAAGTCTAATTATGGAAAGATAAATATGAGTTCCAACTTCTTGCTTTTCCCCAGGATGTCACAACCCTAAATGCTTCGTGAGTTCGGATTTTTGTGAGTCACTATTATTGCGCAGGAAAAAAAAGAGTTTATATTATTAAATCTACTCTTAGCTGTACAATTTCTTCAGAGACCTAGAGCTCTTCTTGCCTTTACAAATTTAAAGAAATTGGATAAAGAGACAATAACCTGCGCTTTCTTGGAGACACTGGATATTTTGATCTATTTTTACTGCAGCCTATTTCCAAGGGTAACACAGTTCTGATTTTTTTAATCAAATGGTGTGAATCAAAGTTGCTGCCTGACCTCCGGAGCAGATACCAGGGGATGTCAATGGCAGCTGTGAATAGGCTGAATGCCAAAAAGGAGTTGCCTTGGTCTAACTCTTGGAAAATAACACTAAACTGAGGAAATAGTCTACCATCCCAGAGTACTGTGTGTGTGTGTATGTGTGTGTGTGTGTGTGTGTGTGTGTGTTGTTTTACATACTGTCACTCTTTTCTGGGCACCAGAAAAAGATTTCAGTGAAATCTGAACTGAATGATTACTGTGCCTAGTTTAGGCAAGGTTAGATGTTGACCCCAATTCCTTTTTTTATTTATTTGTTTGTTTGGGTCACACCCATTGGCGCTTAGGGGGTTACTCCTGGCTCTGTGCACAGAAATAGCTCCTGATTCAGAGACCATATCGAATGCCGGAGATATAACCCATGTTCATCCTGGGTCAGCCTTGTGCAAGGCAAGTGCTACCACTCTGGCCCAATCCCAACTTCTTTCTGCTCTGAACTCCACCACTATTGAGTATCATAGGTAACTATCTCTTCAAGTCTCCTTGCATAAGTGAAGCAAAGGGACATTGAAAGGAGATCATTTGCATTTGTTTTTCCGAAAGCCTAGATAACCATCAGCAATGTAATAAATTAAATTCTTACTGACACCTATTATAATCAGAATTGCCATTTGCTTGAAATAGGACTTGCAGGTTGCAATACCTTGCAATTCAGGGCATTGGATAGGTAATGTAATGAAAACACCTAGTTATTAATTGATTAATAAAAATTAGAAAAGTACATTGTCTACTTTGTAAAGAATTCTCCTTTCCCTTAAGACTTCGGCCCATTGTGTATACTTACAGCTAATATCCAATCAGGTAGAACCTAAAATTACTTGTTTATCATTCAGCTTCTCTTCAAGTTGATTATCTACATAGAGTGTTAGCTGGTACATAACATATATCCTAGATAAATGTATTGTATAAATAAATAATATTGAAAAGGTTAACCATTTGGTACTTGTCTTTTGGCCAATAATCTTTCTGTTTACTCCTGTAATCACCGTGACTTTATCTTAATCTCTCTCTCTTAGACTTTGTATAATTTTTATAGGACATCACATTGCCATAATTAAGGCTTAGGGATTAATTTAAAAATGTTCCCCTTCAATTCCAGGATGGTGGAGAGAGAGGACAAATAAAAACAGTACAGTTAAACCAGCAATGCTCACCCCTACTTGGAAAGAAACAGAAGTGAATTTGGGAGAGACCTCAATATTAAGGGCTGGACATAGTCAAAGACTGGTGGTGTGGACAGTGAATGGTGAGGCGGGAGTTGAATGACTCAGATAAGGAGCATGAAAATTTTTGAGAACTAAATTTTCTCTTATAAAAGACAGGTATAAAAAATGGTCATCGGTTCAAATCCCGGTGCCCCATATGGTCCCCCCGTGCCTGCCAGGAGCAATTTCTGAGCATGGAGCCAGGAGTAACCCCTGAGCACTGCCGGACGTGACCCCAAAACCAAAAAATAAATAAATAAATAAAAGACAGGTATGGTGAGTATAGCATATATTAAGGCTGTGTTTCCTAACCATTTTCTAACCATGCCAAGTTCTAGTCTTGTTCCCTTCCCGTGTATCCCTTATTCTATTAGTTGGTTGTCCACTCTCATGTTGTAGCCTTTTATTTTCCATTATTATTTTTCCTAGATACCGTTAGAATATTTTGACTCCTGTTAAGGAATAGGAGAGCCACCAATATTAAGAGACATTTTTAAGATACACCAATGAAGCTAGCCTGTGATAAAAGTTTTGAGTAATTAATTATTTACCTTCTGCCCTAGTGAATAATTTAGCACTCACCCAAGAGTAAAACTGAGGAGGAAAAGGAAGCTTAATTGACACTCTCAAAAATATTTAAAATTAAATCAATGCAGTATCTTATTCATTTGAATGCCACCAAAATAAGTCTCCTATTCCCTGTTCTAGCTAGAAAGATTGAAAGAGAAATAAACACATTCAAAGAAAAATTTTAAGGAGATGCTTGAGTCTCCAGATCTAATTATAAGAAATGAATCATGGTCATTTTTTAGGAAGTATAATTTTAAATTTAAATTGTATTATAAAAAGCAACTTGGAAAAAATTCTAGCTGCTTCTGTTGTAATTATGAAAAAAA